>PVKS010027895.1:11689-27184 GCA_004027875.1 Aplodontia rufa
GTGTGTGTGCGGGGAAGGGAAGTGGAGGCAAGCGAGAGGCCCTGTCCGCTTAATGAGTATTGATTGCCCTTCAGGTCTAGAGCACTTCCGGAAAGTCGAGGCCTTGAACTCTAGAGGTGTTTGAGACCCCCGCAGGCAACAAGTTGCACAGCGCAGCGCGGAGGGACCTCGGTGCGGAAGTGTGCGAGCTACGAACTCGGGAGAGGGCGTGACTCCAGGGAAAGCTCTGGCAGGGGGACGCATGGAGTCTGCACTAAAGACAGACCATCAGATATGCCTCTCCAGCGAAAAGGAGCTGGAGGATAATGCGGACAGAGAGCCCGCAGGGTCCGCCTTTTCGCTTGTCTCCGACTCTCAGGAAGCGGATAGAAGCTTAACATTGGGACATTTTTCTCGCCGCTCTTGGTGCTGTCCAACTTTGCAATGAAGGACTTCAGAGGAAGCGGGTGCACCACTGCCGCTCTCAAACACACTGAGCCCGGAGGCTCGGAGGCCGCCTGAATGGTGGCCCGCCAGAGCTGAGGCCGCGGCGAATCCCTGGGCCCCTGCTGTAGGCGACAACACCAGGCCAAGCGGCGCAACGACCCCCTCCTGGAGTTGGTGAGGCCATCTTGTCGGGATCTCAGGATTTCCTCCTCGCCTGGCACCCAGCTCCCGGGATTGTTCTCGGCTCCTTCCCGCTGCGCATACGCCAGCTACCCGACTCTCTAAAATTATTCAAAATAGCATTAAAAACCACCAGGGCGCTATCGCGTCCTGCGTGGCCGCACGCCGGGATGCGCTTCCTCGAAGTGGAGTTTGGAGCGGAGTGGGGTCATCCTCCCTCGCCCATCGGCTCCCCCTGGTGGTCCCGAGTCCAGGTTTCCCGGCCTCCGAGGACTGGGTAAAAGAGACACGCGCACGAGCAGTACTGCTCTCCTGGTGGGTCTAAGTTGAACACTCCCTGCCGATCTTTCGCTACCCCTTCGGTCCCGTCGGGCCCACGGTGGCCATATATGCCAGGCCTGGTCAGGTAGGGCCTTTCTCTGTGGTGTCCCTCGCTGCTCCCGCCTTACACTGCGGGGTGGGGAGAGCAAGTACCCGGAAGCAGCCCCCATCCCTGATCCACTAGGCAACAGTTTGCTAAGGCGGCTGGTTGACACCCCCTGTCCATATTTCCCCTTGGTGTTTAATGATCGGCTCGCTGAAGTCTGACGCGCGGCCGCCGCAGGGCAGCGTTGCTGACAAGAGCCCTGTGGCCGCGAGCGGCGGGACTCCGTGGGCGCTCCCGGCACGACCAGTGGGGATGGGGACCCAAGCTGAGCGCACTGGGGGAGGGGGCAGCTTCGGGCGCCGAGAACCGCTGGCCAGGGTCCCATCCTGGTGGGGGGCGAGGACCGGGCGAGCCGCCGGCGGGGTCAGGGGCGAAGGGGCAGGCGGAGGGCAGCGCACGGGGAGCCGGCGCTGCGGCTCGGGTTACCGCGGTCCAGCCCTCCCACCCGCAGCTCGGGCGCGGCGGCGGAGGCGGGCTCCGGCGGTCCCCCGCTGTTTGCATTTCTCTGGCAGCCGGTGGGGCTTGGGTTGAAAGGAATCGCCTTCATTTGGAACGTTGTTTATTTTTCTTAACTAGCCTGCGCCGACAGAAGACCCCGCAAGCACTGCGGCCGTACCCGGCCGAGCCCGCCCTGGGAATGGTCAGGAAAGGGGGCAGCTCCGCTAGAGGGGCACCGAGAAGCCGAGTCCTGGGAATGCGCCCTAGTCCGCCCGCGGCCGGATTGGGGGAAGGGTCGTGGAGGGCCTTTCTTCCCGGTAGGGAAACTGACATTCTCCTGCCGCCGTTTACCATAGCTTTGACCTTGCCGAGACAGGGCAGCGAAGTGGTGAGTTTTACTGGCTTTGGCGTACGGTGGCCTTGGATTTCAGTATCCCCTCCTCGATTTTTAGCCCTACCAACTGTAACAGTGTACCTTTGTGACTTAGTTTCCTCCACTTTCAAAGAGGTATAACTTAATGTTTCGCTGCGGATTGCTGTAAGGATTAAATGAGATAATGCACCCTTAGTGCAGGGTTTGAAACTTACCAAGAGCGCAGGAGACATCAGCCCTTTTTACGAGGGCTGGGCCACGCCAGGGTGGGTGGGGTGAGGGGCAGCCAGAAAGCGTGGTGCCTAAAGGGAAGCGGTTTGAAATGGAGACCCCCTCAGACTCCCAAGCCCTGGGAAGAGGTGCCGGCTGCGGAGAGTTCCGAGCGCTTTGACAAGAAATGAATAAATGCAAATGATATTCAAAGCAAGATGCTAATGAGGATCTATTCTTTGAGTGTCCACAGCCCCGGCAGTGCCCGTAATCGTGGCGGAGCTGGTGTGAACTCAGGGATGGGCAGGGTCCAGCAGTCCAGGTCTCATTTATGAGTGTGTGAGTGTCGGCGTGAGCCTCCCGCGGAATGTGTGTAGCCAGCTCCGGTGTGCTCGCGCTGACGTGAAAATGAGGTCTGGGAAGGTCGTTCCACTTTGCAGCATAAATCAAGGAGGAAAGGAGAATGGATGTGAGAGACAGTCCCTGGAGACCTCCCCGAGAGAGGCAGAGCGAGGGAAGAAAAGTTCTGCGTAGAATGGGCGAGGAGCGGGCCTGGCGCTCTTCCTCCCTGCGCTTCATTTCTCTCCTGCGAGGACAAGGAAAAGGTGCCCCAATTTAAGACCAGACTGTACCCTTAGCCCCATCCTCCTCCCCCAGCTTCCCAAACCGTTTCCTCTTCTTTTTTAGCCCTCAGAGTAAATGGTCCACATCTAAGCGCTCCTTGTATGAACAGCGAAGCTCCTGAACCCAGCCTCCCCCGGAGCCTCTAAGTGCCCACTCGCATATACCAGAAGCACAATTAATGGCACACTTGTTACACGCTGGCAAGAAGCTAGGGCTAGCGGAGGATGAGGTGGCGCCCTGCGCGAATCTCAATGAGCCGCTTCGGGGCGGGTAGCTCTCCCCTGCCCGAGGATTCCAGACCTCGCACGTCATTTTTCCACGCAGTCGGTCTCCCTACATCCTGCTATGGTGGTCCGGGAGGCCCCTACTGCTCTTCGCTTTCTGCGGGCCACGGGGGAAACGCGGCAAACCGCACAAGTGCCTACCTTCGCGCTGTCCTGAGATCCCAACCCGGATCTCCAGATTCTCAGGCCTCCCTGGGGCTGGAACAGAGGGTCAAGTCCCGGGCTACCCTGCTTTTAGGGAAGGAGGTACCAGAGTGTGACAGCCCCGGAGTGGGAGAGGTCTAGAGGGATGTTGTCCCCTATCCTCCCGCATCTTGGAGACCCCAGGCCCAAAACAGATAAAGGGAAGGAAGATGGAGAGGTCGGGTAGCCCCTTCTGTGGCGCTCTCAGGTGCTCTACTCCCAGCTGGCATGGGGGTACTTGCTGCTTAAAGAATGGAAAGAAAGTTATGAAAAGAGACCTACCCAGGGTCTGTGCCTGGGCCTGGAACAGATTTATTTCCCATCTTATTCTCCTTATGACAATGAATAACATGACGCCTAAAGCCTGTGTAGTAGGTGCAAGGCAGGCACACGATAAAACATCGAATTAAATTTACAAAGAGCTGTCCTCATCAGGATCTTTCAGGACTCTCCATGTTTTGTAAGCTAATTCATTAAAGTCATAGTTCATTCAACAAACAGCAAATTTTTACCAAGTGTCATAGCAACAGGAAGATAAAATCCTGGCCCTCAGAGCACTTACATTCTCCTGAGACAGAAAGGTATTAAATAAATAAACATAGGGACCCATATAGCATGATGACAGGGAGGGTTCCTTTTGTGCTGTGAAAAAAAGATAAAGCCAAACCTGGGATAACCCGTGGGGAGGAGGCAGAGACCAGGATGAAGTAAGGAGGTGAGCTGCAGACTACAAGGAACAGGGTCCCAGGCAGATGCGGAAAGCGCCTGACTAGAATGGAGAGAGGATGGAGGTGAAAGGGAGGTCAGAGGGGCAAAGTATGTGAGGTTTGATAGGCCATGCTGGGAAGCCTTTATTACACAGTAGGGGTGTTGGGAAAGCTAGTGGAGTATTTTTAAAAGGAAATGAAGATGGTGGCACATGCTTGTAATCCTAGCGGCTGGGGAGACTGAGGTAGGAGGATCTCAAGTTCCACACTAGTCTTAGCAATTTAGGGAGGCCCTAAGCAACTTAGTGAGACCCTGTCTCAAAATAAAAAATAAAAAAAGGGCTCGGGAGGTGGCTCAGTGCCCTGGTACCAACATATGAATAAATAAATAAAATAAAAAATTAAAGGGAAAGAGGCAATCTGATTTACATTTTAAAAAATGAGAAATAGGACTGGAGATGTAGCTGAGTGGTAAAGCCTTTGTTTAATATGCACAAAGCCCTGGGTTTGATACCTAGTAGTACAAAATGAATGAATGAATGAATGAGTAAATTTTTAAAAAGACTAGGGGTGTTAATAAACTGATTAATGGTTTTCAGGTTCCAGATCTTCATATGTGTCCCAGTCCAATGTATTGAATATGAATGCTTTGGCCAGGATATGTCTTGAACCGCGCTCTGACCCCTTTCACCTGTACTTTGGGGACAGTGTTGGGAACAGGACAGTTGGTATGGTCTCTACAGCTGCCAGCTCTGGAATGTGGGCTGTGGGAAAGGATTCTGGGAGCCCCAGACTGAGGATCTCTGGAGTTTCCACTCCTTAACTTCCCTCCCAGATGTTCTCTTTGCTTGGCTTACCCTGGCCCACTTCTGGGATGGAGAGCAAGTGTGGGCAACTCTGGCTCAAGAAGATCCAGTCTCTCTCCGACGCACCAGTTCTGCTGCTCACTAGCATGCAGCAGTCTCCCTCCTTTTCCCCAGAGAGGATCAGGTTGTACGCGAAGCCCACACTGGTCCCACACCGTCTCCTAGTGGTCATGAGGGATACTGCAGCCAGAGACCTTACCAGATGCAGAACTGTGCCAGGACAGCAGGGGACGCAAGAACATGCTTATTGATCGTCTACCAGGTACCAGGTGTTGCGTGTGGCGCTTCACTTACTTTATTTAACCCTCGTAGTAACTCCAGGAGATTCAGACTTCTGGCGCACCTGATCCCGGACAGTGAAGAGCTTTGAGCGGGGAGCTTCAGATCGCAGGAAAGGAAAGAAGGCAGGGTAAATCTCAAGGGTCTGGAGATTTCCTTGCACGACGCTGTGACTCCCTCTTTATTAGGCAATGGGAACACGCAAGTTCGGTTTGCACCTGCAACAGCCAGGCTGGGGAGAGGCCTTGGCAGGGCACTTCCCTTTGCTTGCTAGCGATTCTGCCAGCTCCAGAGCAGAGCCGGGAACCATTCTTCGTTCTCTGCTTCTCCCTAGTGGTGTAGGATGGCACTGCAGCCGTCCGTCTTCCCAGCAGGCTAGTCACTTCCAGGCTCTTTTTCCCAAGCAGAAAAGAGGCTCCTTCCCCGTGGAAAAACAGGTGACCTGGGAGACAGACATGAAATTTCTGGAAAGATCTTGCTGCAGAACATTGCAGAGTTGTGTCCATGCAACACTAGGATCATTGCCTCCAACAAGAATTTAAGGAGAATCTACAAGCTCTCCATCCTGCGGGAGTCAGGAGACACACCCTCCCACAGGCCCCTACTCCAGCAGTCAGAGCAATGGACTTTTAAATTTAAGTATTTATTGCCAGGCATCAATAGCTCACTCCCTTCTGTTGCTGCGTAGCCGTCTACCACTGTAGGGAGATTTGTTAACCAGTCCTTTGTTGAGGAACTTCTGGGCTGTTTCTGTTTTGTGGCAATCATGAACAATGGCATGGTTAACTGTGTGTGGGCTTTTGTGTGAACGGGACCATGATCGCTGCATTGATACAGCAAGTGAAAAGTCAAGGGGGGGACACAGTAGGGCTTCAGCTGGTCACATTGAGCTTGTGGGGTGTATGAGAGGTCAGAACAAGTGTGTAATTGAAGTGTCAGGGAACCAATGAGACAGCACATGGAAGCTAAGCCTCCGGAGAAGACACCGCAACTGGGCTGTCACCAGGCACCTTGATCAGGACAACACACATGCACCTTCCACTGCAAACTTTGACTTCTGAATTTCCCATTTGCTGCAGCAGTCATTAAAAACATGCTTTGAGCCAGGTTTAATGACACGTGCCTGTAATTGCAGTGATTTGGGAGGCTGAGGCAAGAGGACCACAAGCTCTCAGCCAACCTCTGCAGCTTAGTAAGACCCTAACTTTTAAAAAAATGACAGTGGATGTAGATCAGTGATAGATTTGAGGGGATTAAACTTAGAGATGCTTTACCACTGAGCTACATTCCCAGATCTTTTTATTTTTTTTGAAGAGAGAGGGATAGTGAGAGAGAGAGTGAGAGAGAGAATCAAGTTTATTTAGTTTTTCATGTGTTTTTTGTTGCTCCAACACTTCGTTGTGTACATGGTGCTGGGGTTTGAACCTGTGTACTCACACATGCCAGGCAAACACTGTAACTGCTGAGCCACTGCTCTAGCCCCCCCCCCTTTTTTGAGACAGGTTCTCACAAAGTTGCTGAGGCTAGCCTTGAAATTGTGACCCTCCTCCTTCAGCCTCCTGAGTTGCTGGGATTACAGCAACTCAGCTGTAAAGAGATCAGCTCTTTAACTTTTTTTTTTTTAAACTGTGTTAGTCAGCTTTCCATTACTGTGATAAAATACCTGAGTAATCCACTTAAAAGGATTGAAGGTTTATTTTGGCTCTTGGTTTCAATCAATGGTCACTGGCTTTGTTGCTTTTGGGACATGAAACAGCATAGTACCCTTGGAGGAGGCATGTGGCTACCAGGCCTCGTGGGGGGGGCAGGAAGAGGGTGTCAGAGCCCCAATTCCCCTTCAAGGGCATGTCCCTGCTGACCTAACTTCCTTTACTGGGCCACATCTCTTAAAATTTCCACGACCCCACAACAGCCTCACAAGCCACACCTTCAACATGTGAATCTTTGGGGCACATTTTAGGTCCAAACTAGCATAACTGAAAGGCATTTTGTTGTAAAAATACTCAAACAATACAACAGAATACAGGGCAAAATAGGAAAGGCCCTCTTATGCATCCCCTTTTCCACCTGCTTCCCAGATCTTACCTCTCCTAACATCTATTTATTTTTATTTATTTTTCGGCTGTATTCAGTTTATTGCATGAAGGAATGACACCAGTCCAAATTAAAATCGGACCCCAGATGGTTACATTACACAAGCTGTCAGGTGTCTGAACTTGTGACGAGGGCCCAAAAGGAGAAGAAACCCTCACTCGAGTTTCATTGAGCCACAGGCACTAAAACCCAGGAGCCTTTCCTGCTGGTCCTTGCCCAGGGCGGTCTCTCCAGGACCTGGCCCATGTTCTTGCGCTGCTTGCCCTCCTCGCTCAACTACTCCGTATTTTGCATACTCAATTACAGCGCCAGCAGGCACACTTCTTAAATGTTTTCACTAGTTTCAGGGATCCCTTCTTGGATAGGAAGGATCTTCCTGCCATTGCTCTATTGAATGCTGCTTTTAAAAAAAATTTTTTTTAGAGAGTGGGACAGAGAGAGAGAGAGGGAGGGAGAATCAATTTTACGTAGTTTTTCATGTCGCTTTCGTTGCTCTGAGACTATGTTGTGTACGTGGTGCTGGAGTTCGAACCCGCGTACTAGCGCATGTCAGGCAAGCGCCGAAACTGCTGAGCCACCGCCGCTCCATCCCTCTATTGAATGCTTACATGAATATAATCCCGAGTGCCAGCAGGAAGCAGGCCATCACTCTTGCTTGCATCAGCAAAGGGCTTGAAAGAGGGGAGGTTCTGGATTGCAGAGACCTGGACTTGCTACATGGTTCCTTTTCCTCGGTGGCTGGCGGAGGCCATGAAGACAGAGCTTCAGGAAACTGGTGGACAGGAGCGCAGGGCTGCGAAACTTCTTGCAGTCGCTCAGTGATTTGGCTTTCGGTAGCATCTCCAGGAGGTTCTTGTACGTGCTTTCCCCTGTTTGTATACACACGCACACACGCTCTGTGAAGATTGCCATCTTCATTTTAACTGATGCAAACGAGGCACTACAACAGTGCCACATGGCAGCTTGAGTTTTGAACGCAGTATGCTTTGGCCATCCAATGTGTGCGTGTAGATCCGTTTCCTTCTTCCTGTCCTGCCCTGTGCCCGAGGTGAGGCATCATGTATTTAGTTCCTGTCCTACTGGATATGACTTTTCCAATTGTTTCTAACCTTCGCTGTGACACAAAGTGTTGCAACAAATGCCCTTTACATACGCCTCTTTGTGCACACACGATGTATTCTCCCACACAGACACTGGACATGGAATTGTCCGCAGGAGTGGATGAGCATCTAATTCTTTGATAAATCTTGACAAATTGATTTCTTAAAGGATGCACTGATGTCCTTTGCCACCAACAGCTTTGGAGACTGCCTATATACTCACAACCTCATCACCACTGGGAATAACCACTCTTTTTAACTTTCTGCATTAATTCAATGGGTACAAAATGACCCGCTTATAGTTGGCTTTAATTTATCTTTTCCCATTCGTTAGGGCAATCGATCTCATCTTGCGTGGATGAATTTTCCGTGGGCGTGTCTCTGGATGGCAGAGTCTACCCTTTTTCCGTTTCTTCTACTGAGTTCTTGCCCTTCACTTACGGATTTCACAAGTTCTCTTTACATTCTGGATATTGATCTTTGTATAACTTAGATATTGTTTTTTCTATGGTGTCTATTTTTCACAATGTTGTCTCTAGTATCTTTTCTCATACACATACAAATTGTTTTTCAGGTAGAACAATCTGTTGTTCTTCCTTGGTTCCGTATGGGGAAGCCTGTCCTTCCCTGGGGATAGGTAAGGGACATTTCTCTCAGATGCTTCAGAGAGGGACCTCACCTGGGGACACCTGGGAGGGATTTGGAAAGTATCAAACCGTGGGACGCTGTTTTTTCCACTTCTTGGGGAGGTGCAGTGAAGCCAGACCCAAAGACCCAGGCCCAGGTTGCGGATGGGGAGGTTGTTATCATGCTCTGTGCTGGGTCTGTGACTGGCAGGTCACAGTGATTTGCTGATGCCCCACTCGCCATATTCCTGGCATGGGTCCTGCCCACAGAGACTCTTCCCTCCACGCCCTAGGATCCAGGCTCAGGTTCCTTTCCCAGGGACCTGGCATTCAAGGACTCAGCTCAGCAGGCCATGTAGTGTGTGGCAGGAGGAGAGCAGGCCCCTGCGTACCCACAGCCAGAATCAGCCCCCTGCTGGTCCTCTGGCTGCAGAACCACCTCCCCCTGCTTACCCTCCCCTCTCCTGCCTTCTTCCCCATCTAAACTCAAGGGCACACAGGGCCAGGTGGAGTGGGAGGCAGGGCCTCCTCCGGGCCAGGCCACCTACTTCTTGAGATCTTGGGTTAAGGACTAAGGGGCTGAGGAGATTTTGTGGTCCCTGACTCATCAGGGCTCTCCCAGCACCTCTAAAAAGGAAGAATCAAGATGAGGCAGGTGATTTCCAAGAGGAGCAGGAGGTGCGTGCAGCAGCCTCTTGTCATCTGAGCTCAGGGTCCAGGTATTTTTAACTCACTGTGTTTCTTTTTTTCAAAGCCATAGACAGAGGTTTATTTAGGCGAGTAGATACATATTCAACAGAGAATGGGGCCACGAAGAGCAATGACTTTGGGGTTCAGCCAGGAATGCACAGAGGGTGAGACAGCCGAACACAACTGTAATTTTTAGTGGAAGTATTTTTAAATAAATCGCAAAAGTCCTGACATTTCACCCTTAAATAATTCATCATGCATTCCTCTAAAAAACTTCTTGCTACATAGCAAATTAATATCACAGCAAGCCAAGTAAAATACCTATGCAATCATTTAATTCTGGAATATATATATTCCATGCATATCTGTTATGAGGGGAGGAATATAGAAGAGTCAAGAGACTGGGGTGTGGGCAATGTGGGAGTGATTCTGGACTAGGATTGGGGCATATCATATTGTTACTACACATGCATTTATGATTGCACAACAACACAACTCCACCAAAACCAAACCAGAACCTTGCCTAGGATACCTGGGGACGTAGGGAGGGGGGTAGGCAGGGGGGAGGGATTAGGAGACTGGAGGGAGGGAGTATGGGGGAATCAATTCAGAAGGAGATCTCCAACCTTCACGAGAAGTCCATTCAACACAGGGGTTCTTTTGGGGGAAACATAGAACCACAAGGAACCCAAGGGAGAAACCATGACATGGCACCAGCCTTGGCTAACAATGTAAATACACATTAGTTCTTGATTGTTTGATAACGATTCCCCCTCAATTGTAAGTCCATATTCAACTAATAAAAAAACCCCAAAACTATTTCTAACGCTAGCTCAGCTTGTTCCCTATTTGCTAAGGCTCAGGGATACACCTTGTCCTTCGTGTCTGCGGTGGCTACACTATGACCTCACACCACTGTGCACTGAGTGTGTGTGCGACAGCTAACTCATTAGCAGCAGGGCTTCCTGGTGGGAACTGTACTGAGGTTCTGTATTCAAGGAACGACACCTGGGGAAGTGTGGCCTCACCTGGCCCTGGCCCGATGAACGGCAAGCTCCGGGGCTGCAGGCAGATGCCAGGGTGAGACTCTCTGGAGCCTTCGGAGGGCATGAGTGTGTTTTGAATGTTGGAGGGTTGTGAATCCTTTGTGGCTGTAGTGTGTACCGTGATGCTTTGAAAACATATCTGTGTATTCTTCCATGTCCCTCCCTTCAGGGGATGGGGCCGGATCCCTCTCCCTGTCAGTGTGGGAGGGACCCAGTGCGTGGCTTCTGAAGAGCGGGATACGGCAGCAGTGCTGGCATGTGCTCCAGGGTGAGGTCACCAAAGGCACCTTGGCTTCCTGCTCACCCTACCTGGGATGGCCCACATGGCAGGAACAGAAACCTGTTCTTGGACTGTGAGTTCACCATTGTGGACATGGATGTGATGGTGTCCTATCAGTCACCTTCAGGTTTGGGAAATAGCACTCCTGAATATACACAGCTCAGTATGCCGATAAATTCAAATGGGGGGACACTTGGGCAGCTGCCGAGGCAGGGAGGGTTTTCTTTGAACTCTCTCTCTCTCGGGGTATTGGGGATTGAACCTAGGGTGCACCACATTTCACTCCTGTCCTTTATTATTTATATATATATATATATTTTTTTTTGAGATAACATCTTACTAAGTTTATGAGGCTGGTCTCAAATCTGTGATCCTCCTACCTCAGCCTCCTGAGTCACTATGATCATAGGTATGCGCCACTGTACCAGGCTTGGATTAATAAGGCTTTATTGAGATGTGATTCTGAGTGATGAGAGAGGACCTGGGTGTCCTGGTCACCTTGTGGTGACTGGAGTGAAGAGGGACAAAGGCATGAAGTGGCTGCCTGGGGTCTGAGTGCTGACCCCTACCCTTTGGGGGTGTGAGGGAGCTGAGCCAGGAATCTATAGGAGTGAGTGGCAACTGGCACCTGGCTCCCCTGGCCTTGGTGGTGGGTCTTGGGAGGGATGTTCTGATGGGAAATCTGGGGTCCCTCCTCACTCCTGATAAGAAGGTATGAGGGTTCGGAGAACAAGTGCAGAAACTGGGGAGAAATATGTACACCCATCCTCAAGAATAAAGAGAGAGGGACAGTGTGAGAAAGAAAGAGAAACAACTTTATTTAGTTTTTCATGTGGCTTTCGTTGCTCCAACACTCATTGTGTGCGAGGAGCTGGGGTTTGAACTTGCATCCTCGTGCATGCCAGGCAAGCACCTTAACCACTGAGCCACCGCTCCAGCCCCCTCATACTTATTATTTATTTTTTTTTAAAGAGAGAGGGACAGTGAGAGAGACAGAGAAAGGGAGGAAACAACTTTATTGAGTTTTTCACGTGGCCTTAGTTGCTCCAACACTCAGTTGTGTACGTGGTGCTGGGGTTTGAACCTGGGTCCTCGTGCTTGCCAGGCAAGCGCCGAAACCACTGAGCCACCGCTCCAGCCCCCTCATACAATTTTTAAAGTGGCATAACAATCAGAAGGTTTCACAGAAGGGAGGAAGCAGGTTGGGGAGGGGGGAATAAGAAAGCAGTAAGTTTGACCTTAGAATCCAGGAAGTGCTGAGAGATTGGAGGCGTGGGTGTCTGCAGAGATGGGGGCCAGACCCCCGAGAGCAGGCAGTGGGTCTGCTTTAAGGATCAGCCAG
Organism: Aplodontia rufa; assembly: GCA_004027875.1. Taxonomy (NCBI): domain Eukaryota; kingdom Metazoa; phylum Chordata; class Mammalia; order Rodentia; family Aplodontiidae; genus Aplodontia; species Aplodontia rufa. The sequence goes on from PVKS010027895.1 coordinate 23,865, forward strand.
ACTCCTGGACTCTGGGGCTGCCCAGGAGAGGAGAGCGAGGTCAGCTGTCCACATGGCCCCTCTCTCCTCTCGCTCCCCACCCTGTGTGTGGAGAGCTTGAGGTGAGTCTCTGACAGATGCCCCGCTGAAGGCACCAGGCACCACTGAGCCGGGGTGACACGGGGTGACAGCAGTCACTGGTGCAAGCTGGCCTTGGTTCCTCACAGCCTGGCTCAGGCTGGTGCCATCAGGGAGGAGGTCGGAAGCCACCTTTCAGCAGCAAAACTGGGTGCATCTCCTGCCTGCAGCCCGGCGGCAGCTTGCGGATGCCTGGGCTCTTCTTGTAGCCAGGATGCTGAGAGGCTGCAGAAGTTTCCAGAAAACTCTGAGGAAAGACAGAGGCCAACCAAAGGAGAAAACAAAAGACAACAGGCACGCAGAGGAAATGGAATATACCCAACCTTTACACAGGGTTCAAGAGTTAGCCCTTGACTATTTCAGAGAATCTGACATGCCCAAACCCACACACACATACACCCCCAAAACCCCTCTCATGCTATAAAAAGGAACATTCTGAGAACAAACGGACTGTTTGAAAGTGGAAAGATGTGATGGCATATGTGGTAAACAGTTGAGTAGAAGAACTGGAATATGACCCAGAGTTATTTGCTGAGATACACTAAGCAGCAACTAAGCTGAGATACACTAAACAGCAACTAAGCCATAGAAACAAGCGGTGCTTACATAGAAAGCACAAAAGCACAAGTTCAAAACAAACTACTTAAAAAAGAAGAAAAAAAGAAGAAGCTGGGGGCTGGAGAGGTGGCTCAGCAGTAGCAGCAGTGCTTGCCTGGTATGCGCAAGGACATGGGTTTGAACCTCAGCACCATGTACACAACCAAGTGTCAGAGCAATGAAAGCCACGTGAAAAACTAAATAAAATTTATTCTCTTTTTCTCTCTTACTGTCCCTGTCTCTCTTAAAAAGAAAAAAAAAAAGAAGAAGAAGCTGGACATGGTGACACACACCTGTAATCCCAGTGACTTGGGAGGCTGAGGCAGGAGGATCATATGTTGGAGACCAGTCTCAGAAACTTAGAAAGACCTTGTCTCAAAAAAAAAAAAAAAGTGCTGGGAATATAGGTCAGTATTTACCATACTGATTGAATACTCCTATGTTCAGTTCCTAGCACATACACACACGAAAAGGATTATCTGAATACGTTTGCAGATATACATTAAGATCACCTATTTCATTTTTAATTGCTACTAAGTGAAGATCATGTCATAACAATTCACTGAAGCTGTTCTAAGCTTATCATTTTTTACACTTAGAATTTACTTTTTATTGAAAAACATGTTGTCTTTCTTCCTTGCACAGAGATATTAACATCAAAGCTACAGTATAAACAAGTTCAATTGTGAAATTCACATTTTTTTTTTTAGAGAGAGGGAGAGAAAATCAATTTTTATTTAGTTTTTCATCTGGCCTTTGTTTTTCTGACACTTAGTTGTGTTTGTGGTACAGGGATTTGAACCTGGGTCCTTGAGCATGCCAGGCAAACGCTCCAACTGCTCCAGCCCCAATTTATATCTTTTGAAAGTTATATTAAGCTGGTTTCTTGTCTGCAGAAATATGAGGAGTTCTTTCCATCGGCAAACATTCTGAATGGACTTTTTCCTCTTGTAACTTGACATGCATTAACAGCTGTTTATGGTCCATTTCCATATTAATGCATAAGGAGGAGATGATTTCAACTTTAAAACATTCAGATGGTTAATTCAGTTTTTCCTAGGTTGCTGGGCACATGGCCCAGGTCAGTTGGTGATTTTTTTGTTTGTATGTTGTTTGTTTTTGGCAGCAAGACTTTCCCAGTGAAAGAAGCAGCGAATTGCTTCATATTCTGCTTCAGGATGGCTAGTGCACGTTTGCCTGCCATAGCCACCGTGGCTGTCAGAACGTACTCCTACACAGCACTCAAAGCCCTAACCACATTTACATAATGTAATCCTGCATGCTTACATGCAGTTCAGAGCTTGGGATGGTTTTGGTAATGAAGCTGAAAGATGCGGGAGGATTCCTTCACATCACTGTGTTCAAATTGCACACAATGTGCTAGCAACATGTGTTTTCCAAGTTGCCATGAAACATGCTTTGGTAGCTTTATCTGTTCTAGGAGGTGGTCTTCCGTATCGTTAGCTAACCTAGAGTCTGTTGAGTTCACCTGTCACTGGAGAGTGATATTCAAGCTCCCCTCTCTGTCATAAATTAGCCCCATATTGTGAAGCAAATGTCTCTGTTGCATTTTTTAAAAGAATGTTTTGGAAATTGTAGATGGGTTTTTCATCTTTGCAATACAAAGTGTTACTTCATATGAAGTCCACATGTGAAGCGCTGACTGTTTTCAAGAGCTTTTTAACCCAATAGTCTCTCTTTCTTCCTGTTCCCCCATCCCCTATACTGGGGATTGAAATCAGGGGCATTTTATCATTGAGCTATTTCCCCAGACCATTTTTTTCTTTTCTTCTTTCTTTTTTCTTTTTGGAGACAGGATTTTGCTAAATTGCTTAGGGCTTAAATTACTGAGGCTGGCCTTGAACTTGTTCCTGCCTCAGCCTCCTAAATGGCCACCACACCAAGCTTCAAATACTCCTTAATCATTTGGTAGGATGGTTTGAAATTTGCTTCCTGTCAAAATAATATAAAGGTAGGGAAAATTCCACTTTTCTTTTTTCTTTTTCAGTACTGGGGATTGAACCCAGGTTGTTGTGCTTCTAAGCAAGCACTGTATCACTGAGCTACACCTCCAGCTCAGCTCCAGAATCTATTTTTTTTTTAAGAGAGAGGGACTGAGAGAGAGAGAGAAAAGCAATTTTATTTAGTTTTTTATGTGGCTTTCGTTGCTCTGAGATTTCATTGTGCACGTGGTGCTGAGGTTTGAACTCACATACTCCTGCTTGCTGGCAAGTGCTGTAACCACAGAGCCACCGCTCCAGCCCAGAATCTATTTTTTAAAATCAAAAGGTAATTTAAATTAAACTGTAACTTTATGGAATAGTTTTGGAACTGGCTACTAAAGAAGGAGGAAGATACATTCAAAGTTACAGCATCGCTTGCTTCCTTTTGTAAAAGTTAAGAATACCAGTATTGACCTTGTTGAAACTGCTTTTAAATTCCTTCCTTTATTTCCATCAATCTACCTGCGTGAGACCAGTTTTCTCCTGGGTTATTTAAAAACAAAGCATCAACACAATTTCTTTCTACATTACTTCGAAGATGATGATGTCATTAATAGTTCTAGGCAAGTTAACAAGTAAGAAGAGAACTGGTTTGTCACATTA
>PVKS010027896.1:0-27029 GCA_004027875.1 Aplodontia rufa
CTTCATCTTCTTCTTCTTCTTCTTCTTCTTCTTTCTCCTTCTCCTTCTCCTTTTTTGGTACTGAGGATTGACACTTAAACACTGAGCCATATCCCCAGATCTTTTTATGTTTTAATTTGAGGCTTAGGGCCTCATCAAGTTGCTGAGGCTAGCTTTGAACTTGTGATCCTCCTGCCTCAGCCTCCTGAGTTGCTGGGATTACAGGCATGTGCCATCACACCTGGATAGAAGAAGAATTGCTAAAGCAAGAGTTATGCACATGAAAAAAATCTTATAGACCCTGATCAGTTGCCAACTAAAAGGTGCATCAATTTATACTCTGTATCCATTAAAGTGTTTTTGATGTCAGTGGGAGGAAAGTCAACCCAGAGTTGAGAAACGAAAGTTAATGGGTCTTGTACAGAAAGGTCCAGAGGGTCCCTGGGTTCAGACATGGCTAAATACAGACTCAGAAATGATGTTCTCTGGCTTTATCTCTCCTAGCCTGTCAGCTTAACTACCTCTTTGGTGGCTCCATCTCAGACAGTGCCCTTTCTAGTACTGAAACAGCTGTGGAGCTCTGGGCTTTATGACTTCAGATTCTCGTCTAGTAAGCAATACTCCATGTTCATGCCCCAGAAATTTCAGTCACTGTCTCATTGGCTTTAATGGGTCACGTGCCTGTCCCTGAACCAGTTAGTATCCAGGGCCTCAAAGGATTTTATTGGGCAAAATGTGGGAGCTGGTTGTCAGTCAGAATGACATGGGCTGAGAGAGGGCAGGATCACTAACACATCGAAGGTGGTAGCTATTTATGGAAGTAGGGTCAATGCACAGGGTGTGAAATCAGCAAGGTGGGTGGGGCATTGTGGAGGCAGATTTCTTTCTGTGGCCTCAGCTACTTAGGTGTAGTTCCATTTTGAGAGCTGGTCTGTTGGAGAGTTGTGGTAGAGGATCAATTAGGTGGCAAGACTTAATGACATCCTTTGCATGCTGGTTGGATCTATAATTATGTAATACTAAAGTGCTGTTAAGAGTTATCCTAAGACAAGATTAGATTCAGAGCTGAGAAAGGAAGGCAGTACCTGTAAAAGAAAGAACAGATGTATTAAAGAACAAAAGCTTCTTAATGGTTTTGTTAAGGTTGCTATGGAAATGACTAAACGCAAAATTTATTTTAAGTTTCTTGAAGTTAGCAGTCTATAGAGAGGAAAGAAGTTGGGAGAATTTTTTCTTTCTTTAAAGAGAGAAAGAGAGAGACGATAATGAGGAGAGAAAAGACTTACGGCTGAGACAAGAAGAGTTTAAAGTGTTTTAGTCTAGAAGAGACCTAGGAAATTGTTTAGGCTAGTGTTTCTCAAATTCCAGGGAGAAACACCTGGAAAGTTTGTTGAAACATATTTCTGGGCTGCATCCCAGAGACTCTGATTTTATTAGGTCTGGCAAGGCCCACATATTTGCATTTCTAATAAATTCCCCCAGTGATCCTGAGGCTGCTGGTAGGGGTGGGGGGAGACCATACCTTCAGAAAGAAGCGCTGTTTTAGGCAACTTCCCTCACCCTCAATTTACAGATGGGGAAGTTGGAAGCTGGGGAGGCAAGGGACTGGTTCAAGGTGATTCTGAGTAGTCAATCAGCTTTCCTGGCTGTTTCCCTGTCCTGTCCTGTGCATCCCTCTCTGTTTTCTTCCTCCCCTCCCCCTTCCCTCTCTCTCTGCTCTCTACAAGGAAACAGTTCCAGACTTGTTATTGTCAAGATCATGGAGCAGGATCAGTAAAGAACCAAGCTCTTGGTGCTTTCTCTGCAGGTCTCAAGAGTTTCATCTCCTAGGGAAGCAACATACCAGAGGACGGTGGAATTTTCCTGTCAGTAGCCAGATCATTCACAAAGTGTTTTCTTTTGAAGCAAAGAACAGGAGTGCCAACATTGTTAGGTAGAGCGAATCCTGAGCCCTATGACAGAGGGAGACCTTCAACAGTAAACAAGACTCTACGATTTGGGATAAAAGGCGCTTGTAGTTGGTGTCTGGGAAAAACTCTTCCTCTGCCTTCTTAGATTTAGTGCCTGGGTGCCTGCAAATTAAACTAATAGGAGGCAGATTAGCAGGAGGAAAAAAGAATAAGCCATTTTATTAATTTGTTTTTTTTCCTGTGGTGCTAGGGATTCAACTCAGGGCCGCATTCATACAGGGCAAGTGCTCTACCACTGAACTACACTCCCAGCCCAATTATACGAATATTTTAGGTGTATGGGAGTTCACAGGAAAAAAAAAAAAGGAAGCTCAAGTGGTTAGACTCTTTTGTTAAATACAATTTTAACCAAAGAAAGGGGTTTGGGCTTCAAGAGATGAGAGATGGGAGGGAAGGGACGGGGAAGTGGAAGGGAACCGATGAAGATAAGTAGTTTTGGTGAGCTCTGCTCATGCAGACTTGTCTTGGGTGCACTCTTTTTCCCAGCATATGGGTGGGGCAGCACCTAGAAAGGGGAGATTTATGCAGATTGGAGGAAAGCAGAAAATTCCTGCATCTATGATTCTCAGTTGTCTTCAGCTCCCAATAGCCTTTACAATAATATGGCATATTGTGGGGTGGCACATTCTGGCTCATTTTGCTGGGTAGAAGGTTCAGACTTGCAAACATCATGGTTGGCGATACCCAAATGTGTACCAAAACACCTGTGTATTATTCCAGGGTGAGAGTCCGAGTGATACTCTATCAGCCCAAGGGAAGCCAAACCTCGACCACACACTTAATAAAGGGCCTAGTGAAATTTGATTTCAAATAACTTTGTTTTTATTAAAAACTTTTCTTAATTGTGCATTGTATTTTAGAGTCTAGTACTTAATGATACTGCTTAATGAAAAATTCTATTTTGGCCTTTAGAAAATCTCTGTGTTAACCATGCCTGTGTAAAAAACAGCTACTTTTATCACTAGACAATTACTAAAGGACTATTATCTACTTTATCCCAATTATGGGTAACATAACTAGGAAGAAATAAACAGCTTTGGAGGTGCTGGTCTTGTACATGCAAATCTATAAAGTAACAGCAAGTGTCGTGGTCACCTACCTTAATATATCCTCCTCCTCTTCTTGAATTGTTTGCAAAATATAAACACACTTCATTACTCTAAAGGAGCTGGTTTATCAGGAGGGATCTGGGGCAGCCTAGGAATAGACAGGTCGGGCAAAGGCTATTAGAAAGGGCTGACAGAATCCCTGGCACCTGCCTATGGGATGTGACATTCTTCTGAGCATTTATCAGTGAACATTTCTCTCTGATTTTGGAAGGTAAGGGATTGTAGTCAGGTGGGAGGAATATTTTTGGTGCAGGGGACCGTCCAAAAAATCCTGAAATCTCACTGGAAGGTGACCTTGCAATCCCCCCCCCCCTTTGTTGATCTCTTAGAGGGACTCCTTCCTTCCTTGACTTTCTGGTACGCTCTAGGTCATTGGCAGTTCATTTGGAGGGTCTTCTGATCAGCAAGCCTAGGGGTACCATATAGGAGAAAGGGCCCAGCATGCACTGGTGCTTCACAGGCTGAGTTTGTCCTTGGTTCTGCTACCCTGAGATCCAAGGCTAAGGAGCTAAACCCCTAGAGCCTTGGTTTCTTCAGTTTAAAAGGGGACTTATTTTGATATGGAAGTTTGTTCCCCAGAATTCATGTGTTGGACACTTAATCCCTAAAGTCATATGTTAATGGTATTTGGAGGCGGGACCTTTTGAAGGCGACTGGGTTAGGAGAATTCTGCCTTCTTGAGTGAATTGATTCATTCATGGATCAATGGGTTACCATAGGACTGGATTTGTCATAAAAGCAATCTCTCTTTAGCACACTTGTTCTCTCTTGCCATATGATATCTAGCCCTGCTTCTGGACTCTGCATGTAGTCCCCACAAGCAAGGAGGCCCTCACCAGTTGCAGCCTCTGGACCTTTTATGTCACAACCTCCAGAACTGGGAGAAATGTATTTCTTTTCTTTATAAATTACCAAGTCTCAGGTATTTAGCAACAGAAAATGGACTAGGACAGGACTAATAATATCTCCATTTCTATCTTTCTTACTGCCTCTATCTAAATCCATATCTAAATCTGTAGCTATATCATGCAATAGTGTTGATTAACAGAGAAATGCAAATGAAAACTACATTAAGATATCACCTCATGCCAGTCAGATTGGCAAAAATGAAGAAAATAAATAATAATAGATGCTGGAGGGGTTGTGGAGAGATATGTACATTAGCACACTGTTGGTGGAAATGCAGACTGGTACAGCCCCTCTGGAAAGCAGTGTGGAGAATCCTCAAAAAACTAGGGATGAGCCCACCATATGATCCTGCTATTCTTCTCCTGGGTATCTTTCCAGGGGATTTAGGGTCAGCACATTATAGTGACACAGCGAAATTAATGTTCATAGCAGCTCAATTTACAATAGCTAAATTATGGAACAACCCAGATGTCCCTCACTGGATGAATGGATCCAATAACTGTGGTACATATATACCATGCAGTTCTACTCAGGAATTAGAAACAATGACATTGCAGCCTTTGAAGGTAAATGGATGGCTATGGAAGAAATTATGCTTAGTAAAATAAGCATAACCCAGAAATCCAAGGGTTGAATGTCTTCATTCATCTGTGGAGCTAGACCCCAGGCATTGAAAAAGGAGGTCAATTCTCATGTTTTATTTCTTGATAATGTGTAATGACACAACCTAAGGCATTAATAGAGATGTACTGGGAAGGAGGGGGGAGGGATAAAATTTTGGTAATTGGGGTGGGCTCTTGAGGGCAAATCTAATTTTCAGAATTTATATGTATATTATATTGTTTCATTAGAAGCTTGTTTGATTGTTCAACACATAAATTTCTTAATAAAAATAGTGTTGATTAAAAGGAGTTGTGTATGTACGGTACCCAGTATAATCAAATCTAGGTGATCGAAGTTTGAGTTTTTGGAAGCTGATGCTGAGATGGAGTTCGGAGTACAAGTGCAAGACATTTACTAGGGATCAGTCCCTGTGAACAGAAAGAGGAAGACACAGGACAGGGAAAAGGGACATATGGAGCTATAGTGCAGTCTCTGTGAAGTTTGGGGGAACCTGTGGAGCCCTGCAGTAAGTATTGCCTGTCTGAGTTATCCCAGCAAAGGCTGAGATGGCCAGCCTTTCTCAGTCACAGCCGTGGCTGCACTGGGAAGGGCAAGCTCTTGAGCAAGGCAGCTCTGAAGCAGAGACAGAGCCTGAGCTGACATCTGGAGGCTGTCTGGCGGCCACACTCCTGTAGCTGGGCAGGAGGTTCTTCCTGAAGGACGGACTGGGTGGCTCATCCTCATGTCTAGCCCACAGGCATTCAGCAAGCATGTCTCCTTCCTGCCACCAGAACTACCCTCTTGTTTTAACCTTTTTTTCCGTCTTCTTTCCATTCTCCATCTGTCTTCTCTTGCTGCTCAGCTCAGTGCTGAGAGCTTGTCACCACCCCGCAGGGCCCGAGAGGTGGTGCCTGTCTGCTGCTATTCCCTGCAGTCCTGTTTCAGCAGGACGCATCTTACACGTTTTCATCTCATGCAGATACTTCATGAGTTACCCATAACTCCTCTTTTACATTGGTAGAGAGAAGAAAACAGTCGGGCTTTTTTTCCTGCAGAATAAAACAGATGCTGGTAAATGCACTGTCAGCCCGTGTCTGCCAGCTGGTACCAACAATAGGAGACGAGCCTTCAGATGCATCACTGACAGATTTCCAAGAGCAGTATGGGCAGCCAAAAAAGCCATTTGTGCTTATTTCTTCTTCCCTTGTTAACTTTTTGAGAGATGGAGGCTGACATTTTATGAATGGGGACATGGATTTTGATAACATTTGGGAGGGTTAGTGTCAGGGGCACTAGGAAACCAATGTATAAATTACAGAATATGAGAACATGGTCGATTTCTAAATGTTTATGAAATTCAGAAGCTGCTTGTGTTAGTCAGCTTATCATCGGCATGACCAAAATATCTGATGAGAACTACATAGAGGAGGAAAAGTTTGCTTTAGGCTCATGGTTTCAGACATTCAGTCCACAGCTGGCTGACTCTATTGTTGGCGTGAGGTGAGGAAGAGCATCATGGTGGAAGGGAATGGTGGAGGAAAGTTGCTCAGCTCATGGTAAGTAGAGAGAGAAGTGTTTGTGCAAAAAGCCAGGGACTAGTTTCCAAAGCCATGCTCCCAGTTACCTTCTTCCAGACATGCCCGTCTGCCTACAGTTACTATCCAGTAGTCCATTCAAATTACTGTTAATTTTTATTTATATTTTGGTTCTGGGGATAGAACCCAGGGGCTCCTTACCACTATGTCACATCCCCAGTCCTTTAAAATTTTATTTTGAGATAGGGTCTCACTAAGTTGCTTAGGGCCTCACTAAATTACTGAGGCTGGTTTTGAACTTGTGATTCTCCTGCCTCAGTCTCCTGAGTTGTTGGGATTACAAGCATCTACCACCACATCCAGCTAGTCCATTCAAATTATTAATCCACCAAATGAATTAATCCACCGATGAGGTTATAGCTCTTATCATCCAATCTTTTCCTAAAAGTCCCACCTTTGGACCTTGCTGCACTGGGGACCATGCTTTCCAAACATGATCCTTAGAGGGGACAATTCCAGATTCAAACCATAGCACTGCTATTAAAGAAAATTTGAAGTTTAGTACTTAGTAGGAAACCAAACCATAGACAGAGGATCCAAAGCAGCTGTGAGGGCCCCCAATGAGCTTGTGATTGTCTTCCTAATATGACCAATCCTGGCACTATTCCATGGAGATGCCAGAATCTATAGGTGTCCCAGTGCTTTATCTCTGTGAATATGGAGATCATCATTTGGACCTGAGAACACCACAGATTCTGCGTCCTGATAATATGTTTGCGCTATGTGAAATCTTTTGTGTCTGGCTGACCTAGAAGATCATGTCAGGGGCTGGAAAATCTTACTGGACCCCTCTACAGAGGATAACCATGAAATTCATTGTATGGTGGCCTCCTGTAGACTAGCTTCCTTACTGGGGCCCAGGGAATCCTAGGGTCGCGGGACCTCCCTTTTAGACTCTATTTCAAGTGTCTGCCATTCTGCAGAAAAAGCCAATAGCTGGACCCTGATTTAGTCCTATGTTTGGCGAGTTGAGCTTGGAATCCTGAAGTGCCCTGTTCAAGAAATGAGTCATACAGGATTTTCCTGCACTCAAAGGCGATTCTCCCAACAATTCTCCATTTCGTTTGTGAGGAGACCTGCACCGAGCGCGATTGTGTGGCTTGCTCCAGGTCTCACCGTTGTAAACAGCAGGACAGATGCTGAGTTCTCACCCTCATCTGGCACTGCAGACTTCAAGTTCTTGGTCACCCTGATTACAAATTTTCTCAAATTAGAGAGAATGGGGGGACAAAGACACTTAATCCCATGGAACCTCAAATCAGTCCCCTTCAGTAACTAGGGCTTCAGGGGATGCCGCTCGTCCTTGCTGCAAGTAGTCAGGATGGTGCTGTTGGCCTCTAGCCTGTGCTGGTCACCAGCCACAGGTGGCACTGAGCGCTAGGAGTGTGGCTCATCCACACTGAGATGCACTGTGTGAATTTCAAAAGCTTAGTATGAAAAAGGAAGGCAATATCAATAGTCTTTATGTGGCACGTATGTTGAAATATTTTGGATATAGTGAGTGAAATAATTATATATAACCACTATAATTTGCATTTCTCATAATATATAATATATGATTAAAATATTTTCATTTGCTTCTTCTTACTTTTAAAATTATGGCTCCTAGAAAATTGAAAATACCCACAAGGTTTACATGGTATTTCTGTTGAATTACTCTAGATTCACCTACATTTCTGAATGCCTTTACTCTATTTTCTGTATCTGCTTTTGTATTTGACATCACTGTTCCTGGTGGGGATTGGGTAGGTCATCTGTGCTGTACCTTGAAATTTAAGAGGTAGTTCACAGCATGAGTGTTATTTCACACATAGGTGAGCATAGTCATAATTGGGTGCTCAGAGGGGACTTGCAGTTTAATACCAGAAAAGAAGCCTCCTAAAGGTCATGGCTCATTCATTCAACAAATATTTATATAGCATCTTCCTCATGATGGGCTATTATGCCAGGTTCTGGGACTATGTCTGGGAACAAGAAAGTAATACTGGCCTTGAAGAACTTATAGTTTGGTAGGAGCAGTGGACACTGATGGTTAGTCATTTTATTACTCTTTTATTGGTACATTATACTTATACATAAAAGCAGGGTCCATTGTGATACATTCGTACATGTACATAGCATAATTTGGTCAACTTCATTTCCTAGTACCTCCCCATCCCTCTCCTCAGTGATGTTTATTCTTGTTTGTTAACTTGATTGGACCATGGGGTGCCCAGGGTATCTGATTAAACATTATTCTAAGTGTGTCTGTGATGGTGCTTTTGCATGAAATTTGAATTTGAATTTGTAGACGGCACAAAGCAGATGTACTAGATGTGTGTGGTCTTCATCTAGTCACTTGAAGGCTTGAAGAGAACAAACAGGCTGAACCAGAGGGAACTCAGAGCCTGACTGCTCCAGCTGGGCCATTGGTCTTCTGCTCTCTGCAACTGCATCATCAACTCTCCAGGGCCTTTATTTTGCCCACTGCAGATCTTGGGATTTCTTAGCCTCCACCATCATGTGAGCCAATTCCTTATAATAAATCTCCTGTCTCTCATTTATGTATGTGTGGTTATTTCTGTCTGTCTGTCTATCTATCCATCATCTGTTAATCTCCTGTAAGTCCTGTTTCTCTGGGGAACTGTAACACAGACATTAAATAAACAGTTTACATACTGAATAATTATGTAACTGTTTCTTGAGGGGTTTGGTTGCCCTGTGTGGTGAGATATATGGAAATATCTAGAGACTGGTCTAGCCCAGTATCTTCATGGTTACCTTAGGTTTTGGCCTTTCCCACAGAGTCTGTGTCGGGATCACCTTCCACAATTTGGTCACCTTCTTAGGTCCACAGGGCAATCAGTGACCCAACTTACTCTATACCCTAGGTCTGATCCGGAAAGGCCCTTAGGCCTTTATCAATCTTGCCTCAGGGGCCAAAGTGGCAGAACCATTTCACATTTTCACCAGCACTATATGAGAATTCCTTTTTCCACATCCTTGCCAGCACTTATTATTACCATCTGCTTTCTTTTTATTTTAAATCATCCTAGAGGGTGAGATATGGTATCTTATTGTGGTTTGATGACTATTTCCTTAGTGATTGGCTAATGGTGCTGAACGTCTTTTCTTATGCTAATTGGACATTTGTTTACCATCTTTGGATAAAGGTCATTCAAGTTTTTGCCCATTTTAACATTGGGTTCTCGTTTTATCATTGACATATGCATTCAGCCAATCACAGACATCCAACTCATCACATCATGCCCAAAGGGAGCTGCTCAGCTGTAGCCAATCAGATGATTTCTCTACTTAGTCTGTGTCAGTCCAGGTAAGCTCACTGCTAACACATTGCTGACCAGAAATCTTGGAACCTGGTATGATTTTGAGTGCCACCCAGTTCATGAGACAGTCCTTTGCTCAAATAAACTCTGCTAAATTTTATTTGTCTTAGGTTGCCCTTAAAACAGTATATTGTGATTTACATATTAGTTATACCCCAAAAGCTTATGTATGAGGTAATGCAAGAATGTTTCGAGAGTAATAATTGGATTAAAAAAATCCTTAACCCGGGGCTGGAGCGGTGGCTTGGTGATTATGGCACTTGCCCTGCTTGCGCAGTACACAGGTTCAAACCCCTGCACCCATGTAAGTGTCAGAGCAACGAAAGCCATGTGAAAAACTCAATAAAAATTGATATTTTTCTCTCTTTCACTGTCCTTTCCTTACAAAAAAAAAAAGACCTTAACCCAATTAGCAAATTAATCCTCTGATAGGGATTAACTGAGTGGTAACTGAAGGCAGGTAGGTCCTTGGGGGCTGACTTTGGGGTATATATTTTGGAAGCAGACAGTGGAGTCTCTCTCTGCTTCCTGGGGCCTGTCAGGCACTTCTGCCATGATGTTCTGCCTCCTCCAGCCCAGGGGACTGGAGCTGGCTGTCTATGGCCTGACACCTCTAAAACTGTGAGCTCCAAAATAAACTTCCTCCTCTAAAATTGTTCTTGTCGGGGTCTTTGGACACAGCAATGAAAAAGCTGACTAAAATTCAGTAATATGGGGAGAATCATGCTCACTGCAAAAATGTCTAGCTATGTTCTGTTTAACTGCTAAAAATAGGATTGAAACACCTTTTGACCCATCAAATACAACTCCAAAAGGAAATGCCCTCCTTTTCTGGTGGCTGTTCTCCAAGGATAGAGGCGAGCTTCTAACTAAAGTGATTTAATTGTTCCTCCCAACCTTCCCAGGAATAGCATGAGAGAAAAATTCAGGAAAGTCAGGTTTTATTGAAAATAGTATCTGAAACATGGACTCAGGATACTCAGCTTCTCCCCTGGAACTCTTGGAATAGGCCCAGCCATCTTGTCTAGTGGCCTCTGATTGGAACAAGAGGTTGTGCTTGATGCATGACCACATCTGTATATGTAGCTTCAAACGTCTTCAAGCTCTTTTCAAGTATCAGCCTATCTGATCCTCAGAGTGTTCCTGTGAAGCCAACTTCAGTGTGATATTACAGATAAAGAAACTGAGTCCAGAGACGCTAACAGAGTTAAGACTTGAACCCTATTTCCATACACTTCCAGGATCTGTAACCTAAGTGTGACCTCACTGTCCCCAGCCCCAATTCCCACTTCCCACCTCCTTCCTTCATCTCCCGCATTCCAGGGTCCAGAGACTGGTCTGTTCTTTGTTTTTATGCTTATTGGAAACTTCATTTTATTTTTCTGAGGTGGTATTTCTCTTTTCTAGAAGCTTTATAATTTTTTTTTTAAAAGAGAGAGGGAAAGTGAGAGAGACAGAGAAAGAGAGAAACAACTTTATTTAGTTTTTCACATGGCCTTAGATGCTCCAACACTCAGTTGTGTACATGGTGCTGGGGTTTGAACCCGGGTCCTTGTGCTTGCCAGGCAAGCACCGAAACCGCTGAGCCACCGCTCCAGCCCTATAATGTTTTAAGATGGGGAAAAAATCTAAAATCAATGCCCAGAACCCCTATAAACAACTGTTCATTTCCTGAGTTGCTATGCGAGCAGGTGATTCTCAGCGTTGTTAGGTTTGCAGGGCCGGCACTAATGCACGTCCTTGCACTGCTGCTGAGATGGCCTGGGCCCATCTGCAGTCAGGGACTGGCCACCCTGGCGAACGCCCCACAGGCACAGCATTACCTGGCCTGTTCAGTAGATGGCAGCATTGTGCAGCCAATGCCTCGTCTTCCATCTCGAGCTGCACTTTTTATTTTTCTTCTTCGCCTCTGTGCTCAGCAGTGTGGCTCGGTCCTGGGAGGCTCCCAGGTGCCCAGTGTCGAACCAGGTACATATGGTCTGCGCCTGGCAGGTCACCACAGGTCTGCATCCACAGCGTGGAGCTGACTCAGACTCGGGCGTTTTTGTGGCTCCGGGCATAACCATTGCTTTGGATAATCGGTTCAGTTCACTTGACTTTTAATTTTTTCCGCTTCACTAGAGAGGGCAGGGAGGATAACCGCCCCCATCAAAATGATTTCCTCCCAAGACTCCTTTTGTATGGTGAATGCTGTCTTTGGAGATCCCCAAAGCATCCTGCCGCTCTGTCTCCTTCTTCCTGCCGCGGACCGGACTCCGCGTGCCGTGTGATGCCGACCGCCGCCGGTAGGGGGCACAGTCGTCACGCGCTGTGGGGAAACCTGACCCGGGAAGGCAGCCGGCTGGTGTTGCAGGATCCGTGCTCCTTCCCTGTCCTGCTGTCGACCTTGGGACCCAAACTGCCTCCGGTGGGGGAATTGCCTCTTCTCGACTCTGTGGGTTCTTTCATAGCGCTCCAGACCCCATTCCCTCAGAGATCGCACTCCATCCATTCCTTTTCTCGTTTCCCGTCTCTGAATAGACTGGCTTACTTCCATCAGGTTTTAAATACGTTTTGTAGTAAACCTCGTCTTGGGGAAACCTCTAAGATCCTAAGTTTCCCTCTGCCGTCCACCCCTCTCAAGACCTCTACCCCCAAGCTTTTTGTTGGCCAATTCCTCAACCCACTTCAACCAATCCCTCTCCCTTCTTGAGAAAATTTATGTTCATGGAGAGGAAACCCACCACCCTCCTCTCCACTATCCCTGACACTTACTTACCCATCACAAATCTTTTTTTGCAGTGGCATTTTAATCTCCAGTCCAAAATTCTCTTTTGAGCAACAGACACATTTTTTCCATTTGCCAGGCTAACAGGGGCTGCTTAGAAACAATGCTTGGAAAGTAGCCAGTCTCAGGGTTAGGACACTGGGAAGAACAGCAATGTTTGTCTTCTGTCTAGCAAAGTTCCGAATGACAGTGCTTTAGTTCCAGTTGGGGGCTTCTTTCTCAGGCCTTCTGCAAGCTAAAAAAAAAAATCTTACAACATATCTCCCTAAAGATGCAGTCACTGAAGCTAACCACCCAACTCTGCTCCCATAACTGCTGGGGAGTTCATGCTTGGCCACCTAGTCAGAGCCTTTGATATTATTAGCCCTAGCTGCTTGGGCCAACGCAGAAGGCCTGACCAAACCCTGAAAAAATCAGCCTTGGACCCATCAGAGTCTTCAGTTGAGATTTTGGGACTGCAACATGAAAAGAATGTTCTAGTCAAAATATGGACAGCTGACTTGAATATCACACACAGATTGAGGGGCAGGTTGTACATTTTAACTATTTGGAGCACTGTCCTCAAGGAGGCTGATGAATTCATGCACACATCAACACAGAGTGTCAGTGGCTCTATTTCTGTGTGACAAGGTGTCATACCATGCATGCGAGCATCTGTTCATTCAGCAAATATTTATTGGATGTTTCACTGTGCACCAAGTGTAACGCTGGGATAGCATGAGAAGAAAAGAAGCATGGGCCTTATTGTCATGGAATCTGTTAGTGAGCTAGGGAGCAGCTATTAATGAGACGTTTTCATGATCCATAGTGTATATTTCCCACTCGGAAGGAAATGGATGCAGTATGATTGTGTATAACAAAGAACTCACCCTGGCATCAGTTTTACCTTACATGCACAGTAGTTAAGGGCAGGAGATTAAAGGAGAGGGCACAGAATGTACAAAGGCCCTGTGCTCTGAGCAAACATGATGTGGTTGAGGAACTGGAAGACAGCTGCCTGGCATCAAAAGAAAGAGTTAGATGAGCTGCTGAGAGAGAGAGAGAGAGCAAACAAGCCACAGGACCTTGTCCTGTCAGATCAACTTATAGATAAAGTAGTTGTTGATGAATACGGGCCAATTAAGTTTGAGTGACACACTGAGGAGTGGAGAGAGGGAGTAAATAATTTGAACTGCAGAATCATGAACCAAGAAAACTTCACAAGTCTACATTAAAAGTGATGGAGTTGGGCTGGAGCGGTGGTCCAGTAGTTAGAGTGCTTGCCTAGCGTGCGTGAATACATGAGTTCAAACACCAGCACCATGTACACAATGAAGTCTTGGAGCAACAAAGGCTACATAAGGGGCTGGAGCGGTGACTTGGTGGTTATGGTGCTTGCCCGGCATGCGCAAGTACCCGGGTTCAAACCCCAGCACCCATGTACACAACTAAGTGTCAGAGCAATGAAAGCCATGTGAAAAATTCAATAAAAATTGATTCTCTCTCTCTCTCTCTCTCTCTCTCTTACTGTCCTTCTCTCTTAAAAAAAGAAGGGATGGAGTTAAAACAAATGTAAAGTTCTACATTTAAGTTAAAAATTTGATTGACTTTCTAACTGTTAATGTTTAAAGACATTTATTACCACATATTTATAATGGTGAAAAAAATAGGAAAAATAAAATATCTAACTATGGGACAATGATTAAATACCCTATGTATACAAAATTGAGAACATTAATACTAAAGTCATAGTGCTCAGCTTCAAACACTAGCTTCTCCTTTTCCTAGCCATATGTTGTTGGACATGTAACATAACCTTTTTGTGCCTCAGTTTCCTTATCTAGATTATAGTGCTAATAATACTACCTCACATGGTAAGTACTACTTAAGCACTGCATAAATGTTAGCTATTATTGTACCTATTGCATTTTTGTATATGTCTAATGTCATTGGAAATGCTCGGCATATAATGTTAAGTGGGGAAAAACATACAACATTATAACAAAAACATACAGTTTTTGTGAAGCTTACATCTTCTGCTTTGTCTGTTTGGGGTATAAGATATCGTTACATGTTTCCATGAACAGAGTCACTGTTTGGGCTGTCACAGCTGTTCAGATAGTAGTTCTCAGGATGTTGGGAAGAGGTTTCTTCTCACTGTTCTATGTCAATTATGTCCGGGGCTCTCAATGTTTCTGCTTCTTAGTTTGTTGTTACACACATTATTCTTAAATTATGCCCGTAGTTCTGTGTGGTGGGAGGTTTTGGTCTCAGTATTGTGCTATTCCTACAACATGCCCCCAACACAAACGATTGAGTGATCCAATGCATAAGATGAGCTAGCTCATGAGAGATGGATGAAAACTAGCGAACCTAAGGAAATGCATGATTTCTTTCCATCTAGGAAACTTTTGGGCTCCCACTTCCAAGAGACATGTGCCTTTGGTACCCAGGGGAAGAGATGGGCAGCCTTTATTAAAAACAAACAAAACAAAACAAAACAAAACAAAACAAAACAAAACAAAACAAAATATTGTCCCATGACTAACATACTTGCCTCTGGATGCTATATGGTTTTGTCTTAAATCTGCAAAACTAAAAGAAACTGCCCATATAATTGTTTCCAGAACAAAAAATGTGTCCCAAGATGACTTGTTAGACATGAAAGTGGCTGACAAATTTTAACTTGCAGATTTTCTTGCTAACAAAAAATTATCAAATTCTGTCTCCATCAGGGACACAGCTACATATTCATGAAAAAGAAATTGACTAGTCAGACCTGTAGCGTGATATTAGCCATGCTTGCCTTTGAGTGGTAGGATTCCAATGGACTGTTTTCTTTTTCTTATTCCATAATTTGTTATGTTTTCCAGATTTTTGACTTTGAATATGAATTACTTTCATAATTAGAACAATAGATCTTGCCAGCAGATTTATTTAAAAAGTCCCAGTCATTTGAATGAATACCAGATGGGGAGGTCTGTATGAATTTTTGCTATTGTTTTAGACCCATCCCAAGTGACAACCCTGTTCTCTATAGGCAGATCTGGCTGCTCCCTGGGGCCAGCGGGGATGGTGGGAAGTGTGTCTGTTGTGCAGGGGTTCTGTATGGTCATGTGGGAGGAAGTTGAGAATTACTCTTCACATTGGACTCAGCTCTATGTCTTCCAATGAGGCTGCTGGTCATAGCCAACCCCTCCTGAAAGCTGCCATTGGGAGGTGTGCATGGGGTCCCCAAGACTATCCTCAGAATTCAGGATTCATTAAAGGAATCACAGAACTCCAAAGACTGTTATACTCCAAGTTATAGTTCATACAGCTGAAAGACACAGATTAAAATGCACAAAGGAAGGAAGGGGGGATATAGGTGTGTTCCGGGAGAGATCAACCATGACCTTCCAGTTGTGACTGCCCCCAGTGCATTGTACGGGAAGCAGATATGATGTCTGAAACACACATGAAGGAGTACTATTTTGGCGAGGCTTGCTGTCTGGGGCTCAGTCATGGAATGCTCTGGTGGCTGATCTTAACTGCTAAGTCTCTGGCCTTTCCAGAGTTCAAACTGATTGATAGAACACGGCCAGGGCCACAGGTGAGCCAAACAATCATTTACTACACGTGGCATTGATAGCATAAACTATTTGGGGGCACGAATTCAGTATACAGGGTCCTCCTCAGGCATGGTATACCAAGGGCTTATAGGTCATCTCCCAGGAGCCACATGGGCGGGTCCTTTCTTTGAAATGTGCAGTGTTAAAGTACCCAGTGTCTGCACAGGAGAAAAACTGCAATTTTAAGCCAAGCTTCCTTCTGTCTGAATCTCTTGGGTATGTAAATTTTCCTGTTTTTCACACTTTTCTAAATTGGGGCCTGAGCCAGGCAGGCAAATTCCTGCTTTGTTCTTCTTCTGGTCTTACACACTTGTGGGGCCACAAGGCTGCTGGAGGCAGGACTCCATGTAGAAACTTGGATTAGCTTGACAGGCTCTTAGCCAATATCTCATGCCTCTGAAGTTGTGTCCTTGATCCACTCTCCCACAAGGTCTTCCTGGGACTACCAGAAATGGGCTTCATTGTGTGTGTACCTGCGCCTGCTCCGATTAATGTTGGGACCTCTAATGGTCTATGCTGGAGTCACAGCCCTGCTCACATAGCCCTGTACCCTCCTGGCTTGGTCCAGCCCCTTTCTTGCAGTATGCCTTGATAGGAATGCCACTGTCTTGCAAAGTACAAGACTCTATGCCGGGTGCAAATCTTTAACACACGTAAAGGTGAAAATAGCCTGGGGATTTTTGTTTGCCTCAAGTAGAGGTGAATGAGCAAGGAGGTGGCATTAAGAAAATATTGAGATCATGGTGTCCTGGGAAGTGTTGGGGCCAAACAGAGCCATCTTGAATCCCTGCTTAGCTATTTCCCAGCTCTGTGATCTTAAATAAAATTTTTGCATTCTAAGCTTCAATTTTTTTCCCACCTGTATAATAGAATTATTTAAGTGGGCAATGGTTAGGATTAGCATGATGGTATATAAAGTGGCTAGTTTAGCAGCTGAGGTATTGTAGGCTGTAAGGAACAGTAGTTATTGCTAATATGGTTTGGTTGCATCAACAGAGTAACTGTTTCTAGATCAAAGAAGGGAGCTGATATTTGGAGAAAGAGGTTCCATTTGGGGCACTATACTTTGGGGTGGTGTGAGGGTCTGTGTGTGTGTGGGGGTGCATGATTGATATTTAGTGTCTTTTTGAGGATGCTGGTTGGAAGACGAAGAGTCTGAAAATCATATCATATAAGGAAAGTGTAATATTCAGTTTGCAAAAGAGAAAGCTTAGCTTGAGGTTCCTTTCAGGGTTATGGTATAGGAGTGGAAGTAGATGCATGTATAGCTCTGAAGGACATGATTAGATCCAATGAGGATACTGTAGGAGGCCAGACTGCAGAAAAAACTGTAGCTGTCTAACAATTAAAGCTGCAGATTAGGTTGCCCCTGGATTGTCCTGTTTTGGAATTATGCATCAGAACCTGAGTGCTTTGTGGGAGCTCCGAGAAGACGCTGGTTTTGGATGGGACCCTGGCTGAGATGAAATTGAGTACACCTTTTCTTTGGGGGCTTGTTGGCCCATTTTTCTTGTTAAGGTCCTGTTGG
This sequence comes from Aplodontia rufa, assembly GCA_004027875.1. Lineage (NCBI taxonomy): Eukaryota > Metazoa > Chordata > Mammalia > Rodentia > Aplodontiidae > Aplodontia > Aplodontia rufa. The sequence continues at coordinate 17,377 of PVKS010027896.1, forward strand.
CACCATTCATAAAAATTCCTTCACATTAAACACCATTATACCTTTGAAAGAGCTGCAAACACCCATGGAATGTGAAAAGTGAAGGTCTCTTATCCTACACCTAGTTGTTGCCCCAAAATGAAATTTCAGCTGGGTTTGGGAGGAGCAGTCCAGCAAGTGTTTCTCTTTAGAATGATTAAAGTCTTTGGATCCATCTGGACTCATTCATTTTAACTATTCCATTTCCCAAGAATATCATCTCATTACTTTTTCAATGACCCAATATTTTCAGCACAAGGGAATGAGTCCAGAAAGTCATTTCAGCCATTGATTATTTTTGGTAACCTTCTGATCTGTTCTGAATCTCTTTTCTTTTAATTTCCATTTATGTCCTCCTGTCTCGTCATCTGTTCTGAGCTGAAAATAGTAACTTGGTTTGACCTTATTATCTACCATTTAAGATTTTATAGTCTTTGGTTAAATCTCATCTTAATAAGTGTTCCTAGGCTGTAGATTATAGTTTTTCTTTTATTTCTTTTTCTTTTCAAAGGCTGCTCTTTGAAGCTCATATCTGTCATCACAGGACCAACTCTACTGCCCTTCTCTGAGCAAGCCAAAATCTATCATCTTTTTGTTAAGGGCTGGTCTCAAAGGTGGCTTAATAAGAGACCTGTTTTTGTACAAACAAAGAACATATCTTCTTTAGCCTTTAACCGTCTCCCAGTTGTTTGTGAAAATGTGGCTGTATTTATCAACTGTTTTTTTTTAAAGAGAGAAGGACAGTGAGAGAGATAGAGAGAGAGAGAGAGAGAAGCAATTTTTATCGAGTTTTTCACATGGCTTTCATTGCTCTGACACTTGGTTGTGTACGTGGGTGCTGGGATTTGAACCCATGTACCTGCACATGCTGGGCAAGCGCTGTAACTGCCAGCCACCGCTCCAGCCCCTGCTTTCTTTTTTTTAAACACACACAAACATACATACATATTTTCTCCCATTCTGGGGATTGAAGCCAGAGGGGCTTAACCACTGAGCCACATTCCCAGCCTTTTATTTTGAGACAGGAACAGGACCTTGCTAAGTTGCTTAGGGCCTCACTAAGTTGCTAAGGCTGGCTTTGAACTTGTGATCCTGTTGCCTCAGCCTCTTGAGCTGCTGGGATTATGGGTGTACGCCACCACACTCAATCTCAACTGCTTTCTCATGAGTACATTTTGATGTGGGAGAGGTGTTAGAGCAACAGAGGAACTTTGGGTCTTTTTGGGCCCAACAATATTCTTTTAGCAAACACAGAATACCTGGCAGTAGGATACGGGTGTACGCCACCACACTCAATCTCAACTGCTTTCTCATGAGTACATTTTGATGTGGGAGAGGTGTTAGAGCAACAGAGGAACTTTGGGTCTTTTTGGGCCCAACAATATTCTTTTAGCAAACACAGAATACCTGGCAGTAGGATACGGGATAAAACATGAAAAAGAGAAGATCGTTGACCTCAATGAAGGGGCTGTGGGTTAAGACATAAGAGAATATGGAAAGGGAAGCTTCAGAGCCTGAAAAACAGGCTTCAGGCTTTGAGAGGCACAGGATCTGGGTGGCCTGAAGTAGATTTCATACTTAGAAGTAGGGAAGAAAGAGAGTGGTAGAAAAGAAATGTTCCTCAAACTTCCTGCAATGCTTTTTCCACTGAAGAATCAGGTTGTCTTTTGATTTTCGATTGTCTTTCTAGAGTGCCCTGCCTGGGTGGGCATTACTCAAAAGCCACCCAGTGTTTTAAGCTTTGGGTGGACTTCTCATGTGTGTGCTTGAGGCCTTTGTTGGCAAATTGAATTGAAGAGGAGGAAGCAAATCAACAGGGAAGGACGTGCCAAAGTCCTCCTTGTCTTCTCGCTTCCAAGTCCTTTCCATGTTCCAGGTCCCATTTCCACCTCTGTGGAACCTTCTCTGGGCACTCATCTGGCTTGAGCTCTGCATGGTTGCAGTGTAGTCTACTTGAAGAATCCAGAGCTCTCCTGTGGGGCTGGAGCTCCCTGGCTGGCATTGCAAACTGTCCCTTCCCCTTCAGGGTAGGAGGGTGGCCATGATTACATCACCAGTGTCACCCTCAAGTAGCTGGAGAAAGGTCACCAGGTCATCAGGTCAGGGAGCTAAGTGTGTCATAATCATGATGCATGGTATTTACACCCTGTCCTCAATCAAGGATTCTCGTCTGGTCAGTCTGTCAATCTTTCTTTCTTAACTGGGATTGACTGGTAGTACTTTAGGTCTATGGATTCTGGGAGAACTTTTTAAAAAAATTTATTTAAAAAATTTTATTAAATTTTTATTGGTGCATTAAAGTCGTACATGATGGGATTTGTTGTTACATATTCATACATGCAAACAATATAATAATGTAATCTGGCCAATATCCCACCCACCAGGACTCACCCCCTCTCTTCTCCAGGACCCTGGTCCCTCGCTTCTACTGATCACTGGGAGAACTTTTAAAAATTATGTTTTTCTTTCAGTAACAGTAAGACATTGTTATTCCTTATAACTGCGGAAATTATATTTTGCCATGGTAATTGCTACTGAGAGGCATTTTCAAAGAATAAAAATTTATTTTCTTATGACCATATTATTCAAATTAGGATTTTGTAGTCTGTCTCTGGGGTCAAGAGCCTATTATTTCTCCAAAAGAGGGACTTACATTACTCATTGGTTTAGTTGCTCGCTTTCATTCATTAACTGGTTCACTCATTCACCCGGTGGACAAAGTGTGTGTGTTATGTGTGGGGAACCGCATCAGGCACGTGAGCACGTGGTCGGGACACGCTTTGACTCTAAAACGCTCACTGCTCTGACTTGCCAGGCAACCGCTTCTGCGCAGTTCAGACTGGCAAATTCTCTGTTTTTCTTTCTCCATCACTAAAAAGGGTGAGAATATTTGATTTATTTCTGACTTTTCAGAGGTGTAGAAAGTCATACCCTGGAATTAAAAAACAAAAACAAAAACAAAGAAAATAAGAGGAAAGAATTACTTGTATCCAAATTTGGTGTTTACAAGTCAGCTGCAAGTGCTAAATCCACATCTCTTCCTCCCTCCTGCTAACCTCAGTGGGAGGGAACCCAGGGTCCATCGAAGTTCCAACCAGCTCTAGCAGAAATGGGTTCTACACTGCACAGCAGAAGATTTTCACAAGAGCTACTTTTGAATTTGCTTATGCTGCCACCGATCTCCAATTTTACATTTCACAAGCTCCCATGGGGCTAAGGAGTTACCCCCTGGGAATCTTCTTCACTGCTTAGCAGGATCTCAAGGGCAGAGTGCTGATGGGTATTACATTTAAAGAACAATTTGTCACAAAGCTAAGGGGCTTATTACTCATTCCAACACTGAGCACAAAACAAACACCATACTAGAAGGAAACATAACCTGGGACCTCTGAACACAGCGCTAATGTGAATAGCACATTTGCAAACCCCCAACCCATTGGAGCGGTGCTTGTTAAAAACGTCTAGCCATCTAGCATCTAGTTGCTGTTAAATCAGCAAAAATGACTTTGTAGATCTTAAATGTGTCAAAGTAAATCTCTAACAGGGTCACTACCACCGTGGAGCAGTAGGTGGGATGCACTTTGCCTAAAGGAAATAAATACCTTTTAAAATCATCCATGATGGGTGTGGATCCTGGATCACTCAATCCAACAAGACAGGTTTTACTGACCCTGTGATAGCACCTATTAGGGCAAGTTTTTGTTCCCAAAGCTTCAAGGCCAGGAACTAGACCTTCACTGGTATCTACAGGACACTATGTGTGACTGTCATGGGAGACACAGTTTGGTCTTGGATGATCTTATTTACCTCTCTGCAGAGGAGACATTTGTTGGGGGCATGATGGGTTCTCCACTCCATTCATTAAATAATTTTTGTGTGTCTATTTTGTACTAGACTCCATAGAGACTGATATAGATGAGATTCAGTCTCTACAACATGGATACCTATGTTGTAGAAGGGGACCACAGACAAATAAAGGCATAATCTGTCCTCTTGAGCCAGTGGTGGGTATACCCAGGGTGGTTATTAAAACCTTGACCCAGAGGATATATGGAAGCTAACAAGTGAGTGGGAGGGGATCATCAAGTGGGCAAGTCCCAGAGTGTGGGATGGGGGACTGTGTCAATTTGGAAACCATAAGAACGCTAGGATGGCTGGTTGTGGGCTGCAAAGATGATCTGGAGAGAAATGAGATGGAGGATGGAAACTCTTGATTATATCGCCTCCTATTTATTTTCTCTTGCCTTCCTTCCCCAAGTATGGCAGGTATATCTGTGAGTCAGTGTGTGTGTGTGTGTGTGTGTGTGTGTGTGTGTGTGTGTATTAAAAGCAAACCAAAAACCAACACGCCTTCAGTAAACTTTTCAATTCAAATGATTTGTTTGCCTGGTTGAAAGCTATTTGGAAGGTAAACGGATGGTCTCTTTGCCTGCTCCAAGTCAGAATGCGGAAACAGCACATGTGAGGCTGGTGATCATAGGGGCTGTGACCTGGTATCTGCCAAGCTTTCAGATGCTTAGTGGAAGGCTCAGTTTTAAAAGCAGCAAGCTGTCAGGGGCTCTTGGTGTAGAAATAGAAGGAACTATGCCAGAGGGATGCTAGGAGCAATCCTCCCAGTCTGCTTCTTGTGAAGACATCTGAATGTGTAGCTGTGTGACCCAGGAGATGTGCAGAAGCTGAAATTGTGGTTCTGTGAATAAGACAGTGACTACTGTGTGACAACATGGATTGTCAAATCAAGTCAACAGATGTAATTAGCAATAAGAACAGTATCACTCTTGGCACAGCATTTTACACATTCAAAGGGTGTTGCAATGCTTCAGATAGTGGCTCAGATGCTACAACAAAGGACAAAGTAACAGTAGATTTAATAAAATAAGAGCATTGATTCTTCCTGTCATAGAAGTCTGAGCTGGTAAGTGGCCCAGGGGTGGTAGGCGGCTCTGCTTCTTGAGGTTATGTACAATGCAGACATCCTATATTTTCTCCATCTACTGTCCCCTAGGCTCAAAATGACCAACCATCATGTGTAACTTCCAATGTGTAGGAAGATGGACAGGGGAGAGCAGGGCAAAACAGCTCTCTTCTATGGGCATGGCCTGAAGTTGCAAGTGTCACTTCCCTTTGCATTGTGCATAATCAACTCTACATCCTCATGACCAAAGTACCCGACCAGAAGGACCTAGAGAAGGAGAGGTTTATTGTGAGCATACAGTTTCAGAGGCTGGACTCATGGGCAGTTGACTACGTTGCTGTGGGCTGGAGGTGAGGCAGAGCATCATGGTGGAAGGGTGAGGCTGAGGAAAGCTTCACCATATGGCAACTAAGAAACAGCAAGAGAGGACGAAGCACAAGGGACAAAATATAAATCCCAAAGTCACACCTCCAGTGAGCCACTTCCTCCAGCCATACCTTACCTGCCTATGGTATCACTTGGTACAGCAATCCTTTCAAATTAGTAATCCATCAAATGTCTTAATCCACTGATTAGGTGACAACTCTCATAATCTAATCATTTCACCTCTGAACATTCCTACATTAACAAAGGAGCTTTTGGGAGGACATTAATGATCCAAACCACAACACCTTGCATTGACAAGTGATTGGTTGCTTGGCCACATCTAGATGCAACAAGAAGTGAACTATATCTTGTAGCTGGGCAGTGTGTGTTTAGCTAGAGATTGGAGTGTTATTGCCAAGAGAAGGAGAATAGAATGGGTAGTGGTAAACAATGAACAGTGTCTGTTATGATGTTTATCTCCATGTCATTTGATCCTCTCAACAACCTTTTGACAAAGGAGGAAGAGATTATTTATCATCCTGCTTTTTTAGACAAGGAAACTGAGACAGAAAGATGAACATGCAGTTAGGCCACATGGCATAGTAGGGCAACTGAAAAAAGTCTGATCAGGAGTTGCCTGGATAGGGCACCCTGTTAATCACTGTCTTAGTCAGCTTTCTGTAACTGTGTTAAAACACCTGAGATAATCAGCTTACGAGGAGGAAAGACAATTTTGGCTCATAGCTTCAGAGGTTTCAGTGAATGATCACGTGGCTCTTTAGTTGGGCCTGAGCAGGGCCAGAACATAATGAGGATGGGGAGCATGTGGCACAGCAGAGCTGCTTATTTCATGGTGGCCAGGAAGCAAAGAGAGAGGACAGGTCCAGAGTCCCCATATCCCCCTTCAAGGACGTACACCCGATGACCTATTTTCTCCAACTGGGTCCCACCTCCTGAAGGTTCCACAATCTCCCAATAGTGCCATCAGCTGGAGATCAAGGCTTCAAAATGTGAGTTCTTTGGGGTGTTTAAGATCTAAGCTATAACAATCATTAAGCTTCCTATCTAATTCCTCAGCCTGGGAACATCATTTTTCAGTGACTGTAACTCCCTTCAAGAATAAGCTTCAAGGTAACCATGAGTCTGAGGCCTAATGAGCTCACATGCAGGGCCATCTTGCATTTGGCCCCATGTGGCTGTGGTCCATTTGACCAGGTCTTACTTTGCCTCTTCCAATTTAAGCACTGACCTGGGCAAAGAGGACCATGTGGCTTAAGGGAAAAAACCCTGGATTAGGAGTCAGATGATGGGGTTCCAGTCTTGTTCTGTGACGAACATATTCGTCCTTAACAAGCATTGTTCTCATGCCTAGGAATCTTGGCATTGGCACATCTCACTGAATTTAAGAACAACATTGCAAATGATATCTTTATGTATATTTTACAGAAGATAAAACGGAGGCTTAAAAGCAGAGTGGCCCAAGGTTACATTGCTTGTGAGAGGTAGGGCTGGAATCCAAAGCCAGACCTTCTGACCCTGACACAGAGCTCTTCCTACTAAAGCATTCTGCCTTACGTGACAAACCGCTGCTGGGCGAGATGGATCTAAAGTCAGGCGCACGACTGGGTGTAGATGATGAGTGGCATCTCTACTTGGAGCCCTTCAACTTTGCTGTGGCCTTTGTGACTCTTGATTTTTGTGAAAGAAAACCCAATGCTGGAGGGTGAATCCCCTGAACCCATCTAAAAACTCATACATCTGCTTCCTGATGGCCCTCTCTGAGCTGGACTGTTCTTTTTTTTATTTATTTAAGATTAATTTTCTTCTTTTTTCAAAATGACCAAAGGAATACATGCTCATAAAATTCATAGACAGACTGTGCCAATTTCCTCTGCCCTCTTGATGCTCTTTCCAGTCCTTTTCCTAGATGTAACTACTGTTAGCAGCCTGGTCACTTCAGGGTATTTTTTTTTTTAATTTTTAAATCTTTTTTGTCTGTGTGTTTATTTGTGTCTAGATTTTAAAAGATAAAAATGGCAATGTGTAGGTTGTTCTGTAATTTGCTTTTTTTCACTTAAAATACATTGTATTTACCTTTCTATTTTGGTATATTAAAATTGATCTCGTTCTTGCTGGTAGACATGTGTCAGACTGGTTGTGTATCTGACTTTGGGTCCTGTTCGCATTTTGGTATTGCAGGATGTGTTGTTAATAGTGCGGATTTTGGAGTAACATCACCCCTGTCCTGGACCGTGGATCCATCACATATTAGCTGAGTGGTCTTGGAAACTTACTGAACTGCTCTGTGCCTCAGTGTCCTCATCTTTAAAGCGGGGTTAATTAAAGCAAACCCATAGAATGCTGGGAGAGCTAGATGGGTAACACATGTGACACTTACAATAGAGCTTGGTGTGTGTGCCTTTTGAGTGTTACATGAGAATTAGCTATTTTTAAAATTTTTAAAAATTTGTTTGACATTGTCTTACCTATTGGAGGGAATCGTTGTTACATATTCATGCATACATGGATATTGACTTAGTAAGTTAAGGTCAATCCAGTTTAGAATCTCCCTGCTTAGTCTACTTCCCACTCTCATGTCTGCTCTGAACTACCCCCATGTTATAGATAGAGACAAGCATAGACAAGTATATTAATTTTTGAAATTTCTGAGTTTCTCTGCCTGCCCGTATATAGTTGGGCTTCTCATGGGAGTCGAGAGTTTATTTTTTAAAAAATACCAGGACATTATTTTACAATAGGGTTGGGTTGGTATCCTGTCACTTGCCTTTCAAGTTGTGACTTTTTTTTTCTAAAACACTTTTATGATCAATATACTTTTACATATTCTTTTGTGTACATGTGGAGGTGTTTCTGTGCAATACATTTCTTGCAGTAGCATTAATGGGTCTGAGGTTTTTCAATGGTGATACGAGTGGGTGGGTCCAGGGCCTGGCCCTTTGTGACTACTCATTAGACTGGATGGCTATTGGGATTCTGAATTGCTACTTCATATAAAGCACAGTGTACCGGTGGCTTGATCAGAACCCACATGCTCATTGTAAGGTTGAGAATGAAAGATCATAAGTGGTCAAATAGACACATGTCTCCTCCCTTCAATCTGCCCAGGTACACAGAGGGCTTTCTGAGTTTTTTTTTCTTTCGGTATTTCTGTTGCTTCTTTTTCTCTTTTTTCTTTCCACATTTCTTTTTTTACTGGTGCATTATGGTTGTACATAATGATGGTATTTGTTGTTACACATTTGTGCGTGCACACAATGCAATAATACAATTTGGTCAATATCACTCCTGCACTTTCCCTCCTCCTCTCCTTCCACTCCCTGAACCCTTTTCTCTACTGATCTCCCTTTGATTTTCATGATATCCCCACCCCCATATTTCTTCCATTTTCCTCTCTAGCTTCTACATGTGAGAGAAGACATATGGCCTTTGACCTTCTGAGTTTCGCTTATTTTGCTTAACTAATGGTCTCTAATTCCATCCATGTTCCTGAAAATGACGTTGATTTTTCTCTATATAATAAAACTCCATTATATATACATAGCACATTTTCTTTATTCTTTTATCCATTGAGGGACATCTGGGCTGGTTCCATATTTTGGCTATTGTGAATTGTGCTGCTCTAAACATGGATATGCATGTGTCACTGTAGTACGATGACTTTAATTCTGTAGGATAAACACTGAGGAGTAGTACAGCTGGGTCATATGGAGGTTCCATGCCCAGGCTTTTGAGGAACCTCCATACTGATTTCCATAGTGGTTGTACTAATTTATAATCTCAACAACAGTGTAAAATTGTTCCTTTTTCTCCAATCCTCCCCAGCATTTATTATTGTTTGTATTCTTGATGACTGCCATTCTAATTAGAGTGAGATGAATCTCAGTGTAGTTTTGATTTGCATTTCCCTGTTGATAATGATGTTGAACATTTTGTCATGTATTTGTTGGCCATTTGTATTGCTTTTTTGAGAAGTGTCTGTTTAATTCATTTACCTGTTTATTATTTGGGACTTTTTTTTGGTGTTAAGTTTTTTTAAATTCTTTATATATCATAGATATAAATCCTCTGTTAGAAGAGTAGCTGGTAAAGATTTTCTCCATTCTGTAGGTTCTGTCTTCATATTCCAAATTGTTTTCTTTGCTGTGCAGAAACTTTTAAATTTGTTACTGTCCCATTTATTAACTTTTGGCATTATTTCCTGAGCTTTAGGCCTATTGAGAAAGTCACTGCCTGTGATTATATGCTGGAGTGTTGATCCCCTATATTTTCTTTTCTTCTTCTTTTCTTCTTCTTCTTCTTCTTCTTCTTCTTCTTCTCCTTCTCCTTCTCCTTC
>PVKS010027897.1:0-27033 GCA_004027875.1 Aplodontia rufa
TTTTTTTTTTTTTAATGGTACTTTATCCTAAATAGCTACACAGTTCACTCATTGATGCTCTTGATACTGGGAATCCAAGAAGCAAGATTTTCTTGCTCTTCCGAATGATGCTGTGATGAACAACCTGGCACACAGAATTTTCCCCCCCAATATTTTGGACTTGGGGAACTTCCTTCACGTTTCTAGAAGTGAAAGCACCAACTCGAAGACTCATGAGTCCTATTGCCAGACTGCTTTCCAAATGTCTTAATGACTTACACGCCACCCTGAAGTAACACACAGTAATGATAACAAGGGCAGCTAATATTTGCTGAGAAGGTATCATACACCAAGCACTATTTTGGGTACTTCACATCTGTTATCTTATTCAATCACCAAAACAACCACAGGAGATTAGTACTAATACGCCCATTGTGCAGATGATGAAATGTATGCAAGGTTTATCTGGCCATATTCTTAAGAAAATAATTCACGATTGTAGTTACGTCTCAATGTGATTTTAATCTGCTGTTTTGTTTTGTTTTTTTTTTTTGTACCAGGGCTTAAACCCAGGGGTCCTTAACCCCTGAACCATATCTCCAGCCCTTTTTTAATATTCTATTTTGAGTCAGGGTCTTCCTAAGTTGCTTAGGGCCTTGCTAAGTTGCTATGGCTGGCTTTGAACTCATGATCCTCCTGGCTCAGCCTCCTGAGCTGCTGGGATTACAGGCATGAGCTATCACACATGGCTTAATCTGCATTTCTTAAATCAGTTTCAAAACTGGGACTTTTTCCAATTTTGTTTTCCAAGGGTACACACATACACATGTATACATCTTTTTCTTTTCTTCCTGTGTGTGTGTTACTGGGATTGGACCCAGGGCCTCACTCGTGCTAGGTAAGTACTCTACCACCTCTCCAGCCCTTTTTATTTTATTTTGAGATGGGATCACGTGAAGCTATCCAGCCTGACCTCCAACTTGCAATCTTCCCTCCTCAGCAACCCAAGCAGCTGGGATGACAGGCATGTGTCACTACACCTGGCCTACACACATATTTCTCTTGTGGACTCTTTTTTTCTATCCTTTGCCCATTTGTCTTTTGTGGTTTTCCTATCTGTCAGCTTATATAATAAAAATGACTTCTGGTTATAATATACCACAAATTTTCTCTAGGAAGCATTTCATTTTCATTTTTGGTATATTTAGAAATATACAATACATGTCTGATACTTTTCTATAGTAAAAGGTGATTCTTCTAAGTTCTCAACATTTTCCATTATACATTTTCATACAATTTCATCTCCAACTAGTAATTATTGGAAAACAGTTTCTTCAAATGAGCAACAAAATTTCTACATACATCTAGATTTTTTTTATTAAAAATTAAGACATCTGAATTTTTTTGTTTGGTGTATAAGCTGTGCACAGGCCCACATGCAGCATTTAACAGGAGAAGCAAGATTCAACGCAAAGCTCAGCATCTGTGAAGGATGGGAAGTCCCACAGCGTATCAAGATACTTTTTTTCTTTTCTTTCTTTCTTTCTTTTTTTTTTTTTTTTTTTTTTTTTGTGGTGATACTATGGATTGAACTCAGGGGTGCTCTACTACTGAACTACTAAACTATATCCCCAAACCCTTTTATTTCTTATTTTGAGACAGGTATAACAAAGCTGGCCTTAGACTTGTGATCCTCCTGCCTCAGCCTCCTGACTTGCTGAGATTAGAGGCATGTGCCACTGCTCCCTTATTTGTTTTGAGGACTAACAAACAATGCAAGATATAAGAACACCCTAGAAGACCATAATGTCATCTAGCAATTATTGAAAATTTGGAAATGGGCTCAGCTACTTTCTTGTTGACGTTATAAAGATGAATATTCTCCAGGAAAGCAGAAAATAGGAACACAAATCATTCAACATACAATGGTTCCTCTCAATGAAGCTTCAGTCTTCAAAAAGGAGGGTGAAGAAACGAATAGAAAAAAACAGGTGACCTTGAGATGCTGCAACAAAACCTTAAGAATTTCTCAAAGCATGCAGAGCTGCGTAGGCAGTAGGGAGAGTCAGATCTTAAACACCACGGATGTTCTGGGAGCACACACTGGCATTCACACTAGAGCTTACACAGTATCGAACGCTCAGTGGAACGGTCATTTGTCATTTGGGGACACGTGGACTGCAGGTAAACTGGTGGGATGGCCCTGCCACCTGCTGCGAGGGAACTCCACTCAGCCATATGGACACTGTCCACCGTGAGTGGGTCCCCCTCGGAGGTCTGAAAGTGTTTTCCCAGCTGTTCCAATTATACATCTATTGGACCAGTTAGGGACACTGATTAGAAAGGACAGCTGTCCTTGAAAACTGGAGGATTTACGAAAACTGCAGCACAAATTCCTCACAGACGTCAAGCATGCACTGAACTCTGGGTTTGAAAATTAACGTAAAACTCCCAGAGGCTCTGAAACAAATGTATGCTTCTCTGTTTTCTTTTCAACTTACTTTCTGAAAATCTAACTGTAATTATTGAGGCCACTCAATTCAGGAATCATTATTCATTTCTTTCTTCCTTTACTAAATTTACGTGTGTCTCAAAGCAGATAAAAACCAAGATCAGTTGGGTTGTTAAAATATGGATGCTTATAATTCTTTCTAAAAAAAACAAACAAAAAACCCCAGAACATATGGAAGGAAATTTAATCACATTTTAGGTGTGGTCTTTAAAAACAAAAAAAACCTGTATCTTTGTATAGAATGTACTAAGTAAACCAAATTGTATAAAATGTTTCTCAAATCAACTAAATAAATATATTTTAGAAGTTTTTACAAACAATTTATTTTATCTCTGGCTTCAAAATCTCCAGCAATTAGACACTTTAACCTAGATTCATTTAAGAACAGAAATTGATATAGATTTTTATTTTAATTTCAACAGGTAGTAAAGGAAAACCCTTAAGATGCTAAAATAAAGACAAGCTATCTGCAGGGATTTAAATTGTAATAATGCTAGGCCACTTGAGAAGGTGTGACTTCCACCATTGAACGATCAAGTGGAAGCGGCATTGGTTACCCAGGAATGACATTCGGACGACTCCTTTAAGGAGGGCTTGAAAGAGGGGCTGAAGGAAGTTCACACAGTGCCCCAGCAGCTGCGGCTTCCGTAAGTTCTCCACCACTGACTCTGCTCTTGTCTGGTACCGCTGAGGGAGGGCTTGGGCATGGGGGCACAAAAAAAAAAATAACCCCCCAAAAAAAGCTTTGGACTTGGGAGCATTTTAGATTTCAGATTAGAATGCTAAACCTATATCGTCTTCTTCCTTTTTTTATTTATTTTAGTACCAGGGACTGAAAGCAGGGGCACTTAACCACTGAGCTACACACTCAGCCCTTTCTACATTTTATTTTGAGACAGGGTCTCACTAAGCTGCTCTGCTTCGAATTCACGATCCTCCTGCCTCAGCCTCCCAAGTTACTGGACAGGCATAAGCCAGTGAGCCTAGCTAAAGTCCAAAACTTTTTGAGTGCTGGTATGATGTTCAAGAAGTTTCTGATTTGGGAGCATTTTGGGTTTAGGATGTTCAAACAGTAAAGTCCATGAAAATATTTTAAAAAAGAAAAAACCTCCAAAATCGGAAACACTTCAAGTCTAAAGAATTTTGGATAAGGGACACTCAACCTATACTTAGAAAGGTAGAAGGGAAAAACTGAGGGAGAGGAGACTCAGGGAGAAAATACTGGTTGTACCCTCCCAGAAGTGACCAAATAAAATGAAATCTCCCTCTAGTCGCTTTCAAGGAACTCTGAGAGTTGCTCGTTACAAGCCACAAATGGGCCTTCTTTTAAACCCTGTTTTAATACCATCCCTAATGCTCCAACAGACCTCTCCATCCACTGGAAGAAATTAGAAATGTTTTCCCTGAAGAAGTGTGCTGTAGCTTCCACGTGAAGGGGCTGATTTGGGAAGAGGGTAGAAGATAGTCGAAGGGGGCTCAGTTGCTCCACTGATGCTCCCCTGTCCTCATCTCCACCAGGACCTGAGAAAAACCAGCTTTGTCCAGAAAACGGACCACTCAGCTCAAAGATGCTGACCCCTGGGAAGTTAGACTACAGTCTTTTTAAATTCTGCCCCGAAGCAAATGTCCTATGTATGTTCAGTCATACCTGTGGTGCCCCCAACAGGCCGTGGCCGGGCCACAGATGGCATCTCCTCCGAGTAGATCCCTCGGGCAGCAAATGGAGCTTCAGCTGACGCCTGTGGCTGTGGGGGTTCAGGGGGCACCAGCTCTGAAGACGGCAGCAAGCCAGGGCCGAAACCGGGTCTGAAGGCAAAGCAGAGGCAAGTGTCAGGACCACGTTTCTCCTGCGCTGGAGTCTGACTAGCTCTACCCTCCCTCTGCAGAAAATGCAGCCTTCTCTGCCTACTCGCTTATCCACCTCCCCCTCCTGGAACACAGGAGAAGGAAACGGCAGTGGTGTGGGGATTTGTTCACGGCCTATCTCAGTACTGAGCCTGGAGGACAGCTGAGGTTGACAAATTTCTGCTGGATGATTGAAGTTCTTTTTTCTATTTAAAGAAGAAGGGATGCTTTAGTCTCCAGACCACAGAAAGGCATGCATATCCAGGGCTGTGCACTGACGGCACCCGACTAAAGCCGAGGGTCTCAGTCTTTTAGCTACACATCAGCATCCCGAGGAGAGACAAAATCCCACTGCCCACCCTGCACCCCAGACAAGGTAAAAAAGAACTTCCTGAGGTGCTGCCCAGACACTGGCTTAAAATAGCTGTCAGGTGACCCTGCGTCCACCGAAAACCCATGTTCTAAGGCAGTGTGATCCACTTTATGGTCTCTGAATGCCTTTATGTGTTTTTTGTTTGTTTGTTTGATTTTAAAGAGAGAGGGACAGTGAGAGAGAGAGAAAAAGAATCAATTTTATTTAGTTTTTCATGTGGCTTTCATTGCTCCAACACTTGGTTGTATATACGGTGCTGGGGTTTGAACCCATGTCCTCACGCACGCCAGGCAAGTGCCTTAACTGCTGAGACACCACTCCAGCCCCCTCCGAATGCCTTTAAACTCAAAAATCTCTTTTTTATTTTTGTACTAGGTCTTAAAACCAGGGGTGCTTTACTACTGAGTCATATCCCCACCCCTTTTTAGATTTTTTATTTTGAGACAGGGTCTCACTAAGTTGCTTTGGGCCTCGCTAAGTTACTGAGACTGGCTTTGAACTTGCAATCCTCCTGCCTCAGCCTCCAGAGCTGCTGGAATTTGCCACTGGACCCAGCCCACTGCTCTATCTTGACTTTGAATGAATCTTTAATCCATGCATGACTTGATGGCATTTGGAAAATACTAGTTCACTGAATTATGAAGACATCATGGGTACTGACACACTTAATCCTACAATATCAAAAATTCCCAGGCATCACTAGCATCACCAAGCTCATCCAGAGAAGTATTAGGAGGCTATGAAGTTCAACGTGTCAGACAAGAGGTTCTAAGAGTCTGATTTTCACTTGGCAGCTCAATTTTTTTTTCCTCTTTTAAAGAGAGAGGGACAGTGAGAGAGGAAGTGAGAATCGCTTCCACCTAGTTTCTCATGTGGCTTTCATTGCCCTGACACTCAACTGCATATGTGGAACTGGGCATGAACCCACGTTCTCATGCATGCCAAGCAAGTGCTGTAACTGCTGAGCCATTGCCCCAGCCCCTTGAAAGCTCAATTTTATCATTGGCAAAAAGACTGTCAGTTGTCTTCCTTGAAGTAAGAGGTTCACTTCGTTCATATTCAAGATAATGAGAAACTGTGAACATGGATGTTTGTCAACTACCCAAATAAAAAGCAAAGGAGCAGTTGGTCCTGTTCAGTCTAAAACACCAGAGCAAGTGCTTTCCTCCAAAATCCCACTTTCAACAGAAGGGCCTTATTTTATTTGTACAGTACTGTACTTCCACTATTGTCACACGGACTAATGTAGCCTCAAAGGTCAAGGCTGAATAACATTCATAATTTTTACTACTTCATCAAGGACACACTAACATAAAACTGGCTTTTTTTTTTTAACTGCATTTTATCTGTAGCTGTTGAAATGAGATTTTCCTCCTCAGTTTTCTTTTTCTTTTTTTTTTTTTTTTGTTTTTTTAAGAAAGAGAATCAATTTTATTTTAGTTTTTTTATTTAGTGGTCTTTGTTGCTCCAAAACTTCGTTGGGTATGTGGTGCTAGGGTTTGAACCCACATCCTTATGCATGCCAGGCAAGCAACGTAAGGGCCAAGCCACTGCTCCAGCCCCCTTAGTTTTCTTTAAAGCAATGCATTACATTGCCTGGTTTTTAAAATGCTAAATCACCCTCGCATAGCTGGAATAAATCCAGTGTGGTTGTAAATGATATTCTTTTGTATACATTGCTGGATGTGTTCACTAGTATTTGGTTTCATGTTCTTTAAACCTGTGTTCAAGAGCGAAACTGGCCCTTAAAGCTTCCTGTCTTGCAATGACCTTGTTCTTCTGTCCTTGTCCTTGGTGTCTAAGTGATGCTGGTCTCATAAAGTGACTTCAGGGAAGTCTTTCTGTTTTTTATTAGTTTGGACAACACTGGCACCTTTCCCTTCATCCATGTTTCGCATAACCACTGTTGAAGCCATCTGGACCTAGAGTTCTCTTTATGGGAAGAAAATTTATTATAATTTCAATTTTTTAATAGTTATATGATGATTCAGGTTTCCTCTTTCTAGAAATTTTTCCATCTCAAATTTATTGACAAAAACATGTTCTTAAAAATCTTTTTTTAACTTTTTTTTTTAAGAGAGAGGGACAGTGAGAGAGATAAAGAGAGAATGACTCAATTTTATTTAGCTTTTCATGTCTTTCAATGCCCCGAGACTTCTTTGTGTACGTGGTGCTGGGGTTTGAATTCACGTGCTTGTGCTTGCCAGGCAAGTGCCATAACTGCTGAGCCACCACTCCAGCCCTTAAAAATCTTAAAAGATCAGGCTGGAGCGGTGGCTCAATGGTTTCAGCACTTGCCTGGCAAGCATGAGGACCCGGGTTTGAACCCCAGCACCACGTACACAACTAAGTGTTGGAGCAACTAAGGCCATGTGAAAAACTAAATAAAGCTGTTTCTCTCTTTCTCTGTCTCTCACTGTCCCTCTCTCTTCAAAAAAAAAAAAAATCTTAAAAGATTTGTATTAATGTGTCGTTTTCATTCCTCCCACTGATAATTTGTTTACAATTGTTTTATCAAGTTTGCCAGATTTATCAACTTTATCAGCTTTTGAAGAGCTAATTTCTATTCCATTGATCCTCTCAATTATAGCTTTTATTTTCTATTTCAGTACTCTATATCTTTTTTATTAATAAAGAGAGAGAGGGGGAGAGAGTAAGAGAGAAAGAAAGAGAGAAAGAATCACCTTTATTTATTTTTCCATCTGGCCTTTGTTTCTCCAACATTTAGTTGTGTATGTGGTGCTGGGGTTTGAACCTGGGTCCACACATGCCAGAAAAGCACTCTGACAATTGAGCACCAGCTCCAGTCCCTCTATATTCTTATTATTTCCTCACTTCTCCTTTAATTAATTGGATATTCTTTTTTAACTTCATAAGATGGTTAGTTAGATTGCTGATTTCCAGCTATTTTTCTTTCCAAATATATGTGTTAAAGGTAACAATCCCCCCTCCAAACATTACTATAGCTGCACCCTAAGACTTATTTATTTATTTTGGTATCAGGGATTGAACCCAGGAGGGATTAACCCCTGAGCCAAATCCCAGTCCCATTTTTTTGGTCTTGCTAAGTTGCTTAAGGCCTCACAAAATTGCTAAGACTGGCTTTGAACTTGTGATCCTCTTGCCTCACCCTCCTGAGTCACTGGGATTAATGGCATGCACCCATGCCCAGCCAACTTTATTTTTGTATCAGGGATTGAACTCAGAGGTACTTAACCACTGAGTCACATCCCCAGCCCTTTTTATTTTTTATTTTGAGACAAGGTCTTGCTAAGTTGCTTAGAGCCTCACTAAGTTACTGAGGTTGGCTTTGAACTTGCAATCCTCCTGCCTCAGCCTCCCAAGCTACTGGGATTACAGGCATGTGCCACCACACCCAGCTGTATCCTTTGACTTTTGATATATGGTACTTTCCTTCATTTTAGAGTGTTTTAAATTTCTATTATTATTTCTTCAGTATAATATGTGTTATTTACCAGAGTACTGATTAATTTTCAAATATACAAGGATTTTCTAATTATCTTATTTCTTTTTTAAAGAGAGAGGGACAGTGAGAGAGAGAGAAAGAGAGAATCAAGTTTTAGTTTTTCATGTGGCTTTTATTGCTCCAACACTTCATTGTGTACATGGTGCTGAGGTTTGAACCTGTATCCTTGTGCATGCCAGGCAAGCACCATAACTGCTAAGCCACTGCTCCAGCCCCTTCTGATTATCTTTTATTATTGATTTCTAATTTAATTTTTTTAGGATGAACAAATATACTCTGATTTCACTTCTGTGAAATTTAAGATTTGTTATAGACCAAGATATAGTAAATTTTTAATTAATTTTGTGTGTATGTTGTACTGAGGATTGAACCCAGCCCTTGTGCATGCTAGGAAAGTGCAGCACCACTGAGTTATACATCTACTAGCCCTTAAAACATATTTTAAAACAAGGAGTGCTGGGTGCAGTGGCATATGCCTATAATCCCAGCTACTCGAGAGACTGAAGCAGGAGGATTGCAAGTTTGAGACCAGCCTCTGCAACTTAGTGAGACCTTGTCTCAAAATAAAAAAGTGGAGGATGTAGCACACAGATAGAGCACTTACCTAGCATGTGGAGAGCCTGGCTTCAATTCCCAGTACTTCCCCCGGAAAAATGTATATTTTTCAGAATTGAACATTCCATGTTTTATACGTCAGTTAAGTCAAGTTGATTAATTGTGTTCAAATCTTCTATATCCTTTCCATATATTTATATTTTTGACATGCTCCTCATAAGCCAAATATCTTTTTGTAAATCCAATATAATGACCTTGGTCTTTTAATTGGAATACTTATTATCATTGAGTAAAAGTAAATATAAATATATAATATATATATATATATATACACATGTGTATCTATCTGTCTGAATTTAGATCTCTGCCATCTTATATTTGCTTGCTATATGTTCTGCCAATTTCATGTTTCTTTTTCTCCCATTTCCTATATTATTCTGGATTATTTTTAAATTATTTTATTTCTCCTTATTATAATAATTTAAGCATTTTTACATTGTTTTTGTATGTTAACCTAAAAATGATATGATCATCCTTGACTTACAACAGTCTAATTTGTACTTTTGTATCTTCCCAGACAATAAAACTGAACTTCATACTAAGCATATTAAGTATAATTATAAAATTTGTTTTTGACAGCTCTAACATCTGAACCCTCATGGTTCTGTTTAGTCTGTTGCTCCTGATTTGATCTTCAATCATTTTTTCTTTTCTTCTCACATGCCTGGTTTTGTGTGCCTGTTCACGTGTGACATGTACTGGAGCCATAACGTAAGGTCTGGAGGGAATTATCCTCCTCTGAGGAGGACTTATGTATGTTTCTGCTAGGCAGCAATCCCTCATCACCAGATCTGATCTATCTATAAGCCACCCTTTCTCCCAGGGGTTAAGAGTTGAGCACAAAACCATGGGTATTTATCAGGGTCTCCTCTCCTCCTTCTCCTCCCAATCCTGCCCTGAGTCTCTCAGGGCTTCCTACACTCTCTCAGCCTCTGAGGTACCCTTCTGAAGTCAGTATGTGCCACTGGAAGAAAAGTGGCCCCCAAGCAGAGCTCACCTCTCTGGGTTCCCAGATCTTGGTCCCATACTGCTGCACAGCCCTGTTAACTCTTGGTTTTTTTTTTTTTTTTAATATCTTGTATAGCTTTTCCAGGTATCCCCAGCAGAAGGATTGGTTGAAATTTTCTATTCTGTCATAACTAGAAGCAGAACCTAAATTCTAACTTTTTCTTTGATTTAACTTGGTTAGATCAAGAGAACATATAAATCAGGAGTTTTACATCTGCTTATATTAGCTAAAAAAACAATTAAAAAAGAGCGGCCTACATAAGAAAGTCATAATACATTTTGTTCTGAAGCCTTACCTCGGCAATGGGCCAGATGGGGGAGTGATTCCGTAGTCTTCATATCTCTGGAAGAAATTCAAAAGGACATGAAGACTAACATTCAGTACTTATTATAAAGTGACAACAGCAAACTTATAAACTTAGGCTTGCAGGATCAACTTTCAGGAGAATTATTTTCTCATTAGAATTTAGCATGCTACTGGGGCATTCTGCCATCAAGCAAGGCTAAGGGTTTCAGTTTAGGGAATGGGCTATCAGACTCCAGAAAGTACATGACTAATTTCTAGATCTTTTCTATACAGTAAACTAAAACTATGAACAACAGACAGGCTTCCTGTGCCTCTTCATCCCTAGTCTCCTTCTTGATGAACTTTGTTTTCTGCGAGAGGGTAGCCTAAGTGGCCACACAGTACAAAGAATACCTCCCTCCCCAACCCAGATCCAGGGAAAGCCCAGCAGCAACTCAAATACCTCCAACAACTAAACCATCAAGAGCTGTGCCCTGTTTAAAGGAAGGTAAAAAGAGAAAGCCAGAAATTAGAAGGAAATCAAGCCTCAGAGATAATGAAGGTGGACCCTTCAGTTTCTGACCATTTTCTAGTTCCTAGGTGGCCCAGCTCTACATCCTATTCTCTGGTTCCATTAAGTGTCCCCATATCCTCTGCTCAAGTCATTTTCCTTGAACTAATCTGAACTAACCAAGCACTCCTGGATTAAAACAATATTCCACAGAACTTAAGCATACATCCAAGGGATCTGCTGTACTTCTCATGAAATCAGCAAACCCTGACCCTAACGTGCATGAGAGTCTTATTTCAACATATCTTTTCAACGACAGTAATCATTATTTTGGAATCAGATATTTAGCTGAACAGTACCTCTTACAGAGTCCACCCAACTGCAGCGAGTTTGAACAGCTGCTCGTCTATGGCAGAAAATCTGAGGTAAGGACTAACCTGCACTGATACTAGATCATTCTTTTTCAAGCTGTCATTCCAAAGTCCAGGTTCTTCCCCCACTACACTGTGCTGTCCAGGGTTACCCAAAATATACTTTCTCATTGGACAAATCTCTCCTTTTGTGTGTGTGTAGAGAGGGGGCGGGGGAATAGAGGCCTTGGAGTCGGAAAGACTGGCTAAGCTACCCAACTTCCCCGGATATAAGATATAGGGATGTCCACACCTCATAAGCTTCCAAAGGGAATTGGAGATGTGAAACTATAGTTGAATTATGTCCCCTTCTGACACTCTCTGTTTCTGTCCTCTTGGCAGTGGGAGGGAGATTAGAACCTTGTAGGGTTCCTAACTGAGGTAAAATAAGCAAGAAGGGATTACAGAGGAAGGGAGGGATGGAAAAAACGCAGCTTCAATTGCTTTACAATTGATTGAAGGGAAAGCTAAGACTCGATGAAGATTACTCATGGTCTTCTTCCATTGTCAGCATGGCTTGGAGTTTTATTCATATGCAAATTTTTTTTTAAAAAAATCAATGTGTATCACTTTACCTATCAGGATTTTAGGAGGTCCAAGTGATAAACCAACAGAAAAACGGTGGAAAAAAGTTGCCCGCTTTTTAACTGTGGTATTATTGTAGGCTGAAGCATTTCAACCTACTGTTGTCAGAAAGACGATGTCCTGTTTTGAGAGACTGGGCAAGTTAAAAAAAAAATCACTGACAATTTCTGTGATTCTGTTGTAGGTATGTGCTTTCAGTGAGTCACACCTATATAAAAGACTTGGGAGACAATACTGAATCTTAAAGTCTTAATCAGCTATTTCAATGCAAATCCCATTTTAATTTCATTCTTATTCCATATAAAACACCGACCAGTAGAATGTGAAAGGCAAGTGGTTGTGCAGTGTGGGAGAGGCCTGATGTACAGCCCCAGACAGTTGGGTCTTGCTTACAAAAGGCCTTAGCTCAGGTACCCACAGCTGCACAAGGTGCAACTCCAGAGTAGAATCCACTCAGGGCAGCAGAAACACCACCTCCCAGCTGCCCGTCTCGCCACTGCATAGCTAACACCGCCCTGCCAGCAAAAAGGAACAGCATGTCATCGGAGGGAACACAGAGAGAGGCTCACCTTGAAACCCACATTCCTGTGGTTTTTACTGTCAGAAGAAGCAAATAAAGTGTGATTGGGTTCCTCCTGGCAACACACTAGTAACTTTACCACCAGTTTATGGACATGCTGAAATTTATATGCTCAGATATGGTACATGATTCTGGTTTTCCACTAGCTTAAATCAATACCACTCTCATCAAAATACATCAGGGTGACATCAAAAGTCCACAATAAGAAATATTTGCATGCATTTGAATCCATGGTTGAGATGGTAGGTTAAGGCATTATCATGAAATCTTTGATCCCCAACACCTAAGAACAGGAACAAATAATAAAAATAGTAACACATATCTGTCAAACAATTACTGCTAAAAGTTCATCAGCAGAAACCAAACAAGTAAAGGAGCAGAATCACACTACAAATGGAGAAAAGCGGTGGCCAAGGGAAAAAAATAAGACTGTCACAGCATAGTGTGGCTCCCAGCCCCACCCTTAGTGTGTGCAGTGTTGCATCTCCACATAGAGAGATGCCAACCAAGGGGACACCTAGCATCTGGGGCTGGGAGAGGAGGGACAAGCCTGGGAACAGGGAGAACCAGTAATTAGAAGCCAACAGTGACCAAGTTTGGGTCGGAAAGCGAGGTGAGAACTCTCCCTTTGCAAATCTCAAGACTAAGCTAAAAGGCTCCCGGCAGACCTTCTTCTTCCCTCTAGGTCCTCGTGATCCACGAATGCATCTGAGATGTTTGTCCCTCAGCAGCCTGGCCTGCCCAACATCCATAAACTGCATTTTATTTGCCAGCCACTGAGCTGTGCTGGGCACCTGAGCTGTTCCACCCCGGGCCCCCCACCTTCCAGACAGAGGCCAGAGACAAACCAGGAAGCTTGTGCAATGATCTTGGACGATGGTGGCTCCAACTAGGCTAGCTCTGTGGGTGTAACAGAAGGAGCACTCATGGCTCCAGCACTTTCACAGGACCCCAGCTTTCTCTCCCTGTCCTCATCACTGGGTGGTCTCTCAGTTCAACTATATCGCTCACCCACACATTTCCTGCAAGGTCACTTGATAGAGCCCTAATTCTGGATCAACCCCACTAAGCTCCCTTCTCAGCATCTACCCCTGGGTGTCGGAGGCTGAACAACAAAGCTACAGAACTTTAACTTGTGCCACTGTAATTATGATGGTCACTCTCGGAAGGGACCTCAGTGAGACTGTTCCTGTGTCTCTAATCTGTTTTCTCCTGCTCTTCACAGTGGGCATTTCAGATCTCTGCTCTCCCTCAAACCCACCTACTTCTCCCCTTGTTCTCAACAGACAGCTCTACCTTCCCCACAGGGAGCCCAGAAGCCCTGAGATGGTGGCTCCTTAGTTTCATGCTGCCCAACCTCTCCTTCCTCCCTCTAACTGGAAGAAATTCATCCCTTCATTTCTAAAGATAATTCCTCCATGGCTACTCTGGGTCCATGGCACCCTCTCTCGGGTTTTATCCAACTCTTCATCCATTCCGGCTCAGCTCGGGCTCGGTACAGCTAGCAATTGAACAGGAGGAGCCTTCTCGAGTCTTCCTCTCAACTCCATCCCCAGCAGTACTCTAGTTGGGGCCAATGACTCACCCAGAGTGCCATACCAGCTTCCTAACAGTCTCCCTGCCTCTGCTCTCGTACCAACACCACCCGCCAGTCCAGTAGAGGGTGAACCTTTCACAGCAGCTTGCCTGGTTCCGTCTGCTGTTCCCAAAGCCCTTCAATGTCCCGGTGTTACCCTCAGGATGTGCTGTGGGTGCTATGACGGTGGGCGTCTTGCTTTCCTCTCCTGCCTCATGTCCCCCCACTTCCACTGCCCCTTCTGGACAATCAGCTAGAACCAACTTCAACTTTAAGAACATACTGTAGGTGCTGGAGCAGTGTCTCAGCAGTAAAGTGCCTGCCTGGCATGAGCAAGGACCTGGGTTCAATTCCCAGCACCACATCTACAACTAAGTGAAACGAAAAAAAGAGAGAGATGAGAAAATAAAATTGATTCATTCTCTGACTCGTAAAAAATAAAATAGAACACATTGTCTGGGCCACAGGATGTGCAGATACCTGGTTAAACACTATTTCTGTGTGTGTCTGTGAGGGTGCTTCCAGAAGAGATGATTAGCATTTGAATTGGTGAACCCCCAATGTGGGTGACCTCATCCAATCCACTGAGGGCCTCAGGAGAAAAAGGGAGAGGGTGCTCACTCTGCTCCTGCCCTTGGAGATCTTGGTTCTCAGACACCATCGGCTCTCCTGGGTCTCCAGCTTGTAGACAGCAAGTGATGGGACTTCTTAGCCTCCATAAGCAAGTGAGCCGATTCTTCACAATAGACCAACTTTGATCCCTAGCTCTCTCTAATCCACACACATTACTGGTTCTGATTCTCTGGGGAACCCTAGCTAACACATACACCATTTACATATCTGGGAGGAAGTTTTTAATGCCTTTGCTGAGTTATAACTCACATATAATAAACTGCACATATTTAAAGAATGCAGTTTTTTTAAGTTTTGATGTGTGACTATGCCTGTAAATCATCACTATAATCAAGATAATGAACATGTATGTTATGGTTTGGATACTAGGTATCCTCCAAAAAAGTTCGTGTGTGAAACAATGCAGGAAGGCTCAGAGGAGAAATGATTGGGTTATGAGATGCTTAACCCAATTAGTGAATTAATCCTCTGATAGGGATTAGCTAAGTGGTAACTGAAGGCAGGTAGGGTGTGGCTGGAGGAGATGGGTACTTAGGAACCTGTCTTTGGGGTATATACTTTATATCTGGTGAGTGGAATCTCTCGCTCTCTGCTTTATGATCATCCTGCGTTTCCCTCTAACACACTCTTCCACCATGATGTTCTGCTTCAACATGAACCTTGGGAGCTGGAGCCAGCTTTCTATGGACCAAGGCTTCTAAAACCACAAGCCCCCAAATAAACTTTTCCTCCTCTAAAATTATCTTTATCAGCTCTTTTAGTCATAGGAATGGAAAAGCTGTCTAAAATAGAAATTGGTAGTAGGAGTGGGGTCTTTGCTATGACTAACCTGACCGTGTGGTTCAGAAGTTTTTGGAGTGTTCTGGAATTTGTGGAGGAATTTTGGAAAGTTTCGCTATGCCACCTGGAAAAGCTTTAGAATGCTGTAAGTAGACATTAATGGGCAATTCTGGTGGGAGCTCAGAAGACCAGAATGCTGATAGGACTGTGGAGAGTCAAGACACTGTTCAAGAACTTCCAGAGGAGGAGGAGGACTCTATTGGAAACTGGACTAGAGACTATTCCTGCTATGTTCTGGCTAAGAAGCTGTCCACATTTTGTGTGTTTCCTGTGAGGCTGATTTCTTAGGGAACTCCTAAAGGCATGTTTGTTGGTCCATGTGAAGTTGCTACACAGCTCCCATATCGTTTGCTCATTTTTTCATTCTGTGTCCTCTCTCTGTTTGATGTCATATTATTTTTATTACTATACACTCCAAGTCCAGGGAAACTCTGTAATATCTAACCATCCAGTATATTCTTCCTCTCAAACACTCTAGTTTTCATCTCCAAGTTTGATTAGTACTCTTTAACATCTTCAAGACCTCTAATTAGCATGCTTAATTTTTCCTCTAGCTTCTTGAACATATGAAACCACATTTTAATAACTCTATCCTTTTCTATCATTTTTACCATCTATATCATTTTCATGTTTCCTTGTGTGATTAGTTTTGACTAGATGCCAGACATTATTAATTTTACCTTCTTGGATGCTGGACATTTTCGTTTCTGTAAATACTCTTTCACTTTGCTTAGATTCAGGCTTTATGTTTGTCTGCTTTGCTTGGTAGAACTACACTAGCTTTAATCTGAGTCTAATTTTTCCCACACCATGGAGGCAAAACTCTTTCAAGTGCTCTAAGGGATGTTCCGTGAATTATGAGGTTTTCCCCTCTGAGTGGTGGGAAAGACTGGCTGGACTAGTCTGTTGCCATAACAAAATGCCATAGAATGGGTGGCTTGAATGGAACTTCACTTTCTCACTGTTCTGGAGGCTAGAAAATCCCAGGAGATAGTTCTGGCCAGATTCAATCTCTAGTGAGGGCTCTCTTCCTGGCTGGCACTCGGCCACCTTCTTGCTGTGTCTTTACATGGTAGAGAGTTCCAGGATTTCTTCCTCTTCTTACAATGTCAACAGTTTTATGAGATCAGAGTTCCACCCTTGGTGACTCATTTAACCCTACTCACCTCCTTAAAAGGCTCTGTCTCCAATACAGTCACTTGTGGGTTAAGGATTCCACATCTGAATTTGGAAGGGACACAGTTCACACAAGAACTTATTTCCAGGCTGTGGGAGCTCCGAGGACTGCTCCTGTCAATCTCCGTGATGCTTCTTTCCCTAGTGTTGGGGAGCCTCCTCCCACTTGTGCCTGATCAGTCTCAGATGGAGATTCTCTGCAGACATCTAGAATTCCTTGTCTGCACCTACCTGCTCTCCTATGTGCACCACTGTGAACTCTAGCTGCCTTTTTCTTCCTGGACTTCCAATCCATCTCCTCAATTAAGGCAAACGCCTAGCTCTGCCTGGCCCCCGATTCCTATATGGTGGCTAAAAACTCTGCCTAGGCAGAAGCTGGGACAACTGTAGGACTCAACTTGCTTCTTTGCGATCCCTGTCCTTTGTTGTCTACTCTCCAGTGTGATAAAAACCCACATATTTCATTCCATTTTTCAGTTGTTTCAGGAAGGAAAACAGATCCAGATCCTGTTCCTCCATCTTTTCCAGAAGAAGTTTTTCCCATACTGCTCTATTTCTGGGTCTCTGCCATACTTCCCACTACCTGAAATATTCTTCTCTGACAACCACTAATTATCTTTTAGACTTCAACTTAGATGTTACTGTATCCAGAAAAGACTTCCTAAACTCCTCAGATTCAGCTAGGTGCTCCTCCACATAGTCTCCTCTCCATGGCACTGATCACAGTATACTGGAATTACTGTTTTGGTCCCCACTGGAGGGCAACAGCTGGAGAACAGGAACCTGCACTGTGCACCACTATACCCCAACACCTATCAGGGCACTGGGCACAGGGGTGCTCTGTAATACATTTGAATGAATAAGCAAATGAGAGAAGCTTCAAGTGACCTGATAGCAACTGTATCCACATTTGTTTTGCCACTGAGTTCTGTTCTATATCATCCATTTCCTGAAAGTCTATAAACCACCAGTTATAAATCTAAAGTAGTTTAATATTTATTATTGGAACAGCTATATTTTAATATTAAAAACAATAACAATAACACTGAATGGTACCCTCCCCGCTGCCCTTGGTAGCAGCTACCGACATTGCAAGTACTATGTCTCCCATACCTTGAAGGAAACAAGCTATTCCCAAAGGCCTGAAGGTTCAAACCAAATTCAGATATTTAATTTTTTATTGTCACTCAACTTTACCTTAATAAGGGAAACAAAATGAGAAGATCTCACCATTTCCCAGCTGATAAATTCAAATTGTGGTCTATTATCTTCTTTCCAGAGTTAATGTCACAAATCTTTTAGTCAAATCATTTCTTCTGAACTTAGCAAAAATTACATGAACACTACTTCCTTGAGTTTCACTTTTTCTCCATGTTTTGAGAAGGCAAAGTTGAAAGGACTAACCAAACGAGACACATAAATGAAGGTTGAGGGAAAGGCAGATGACATGCTGAAATGTCAGCTCCCAAGAGAGGACGCTGACATTTGTAAATGGTGTCCTTGCCTACTTGCAGACTGGCTGCCTCTGCTCCCACACTGTGAGGGGCCTCTCCAGGTGGTCATACAGGAAATTTAACAATTTGGGTATGTTCTAAACTACTCCAGTCTAAACTGGAGACTCCAACGCAAATATGTTTTGACAGTTAACCCACTGCCATTTCATACTATAGCAAGGTAGCCAGGAAGAGGTTTCCACGAAATCTCCCTGAACTCCTCAACAAAATATCAGAGCAACGTAGAAGAATGCTTCCAATATTAAGAATTAACTTAGCAGAAGATGAAAAAAGCTAAGATCTACCATCCGAGCTTCAATTCTTATCAACCAAATACAACCGGTTTTATGGAAAGACTGCAAGAGATGCAGTTAGGCAACACAACTCCACCATCTTACCCAGGAGAGAATTCTAGAAGGTCAGCACTTACACTGCAGGGATTGTTGGCAGTCTGAGCTGGGCTGTAGAAGGATCCCCACTGGGTGGCTCGCCTTTCTTCACGGGAAGGGGTGCTGTTCACGGGCAGGCTGGCTGGGACTCCTGACACTGCACCTGCTGCACCAGCAGACTGGCTACTGGGGGCCACCAGGGCAAAGGCATCGTCCAGGAGGGAGTGCATGGTCTGGCGTGCCTCCTCAATGGATGGCTGGGGTGGGATGTACTGAGAGGCCGGGAAGGGCAGGCCTGGATACCTGCCAAGCTCAGCCGAGGACGGTGTCTGCACATCTGCTGGGAGGTCAGGATCAGACTGCATTGGAGAAATGTCAACAGAAAAAAATCAGACATGAGCTTTGGTGGTGACTCAGAAACAACTCTAGGACCAAAATGGAACTTATCAAATTTCCTGAAATTGAGAAAAGGATTTGTCAAAAGATCTTTTTAAAATGACAACCACATTACATTATACAAGGGATATTGGATTATATTAGAAAGAAAGGAAAAATTTATGGGGGACTATTCAACGATCACTTTTTTTTTTCAACTAAACTCTACTATCTGAAATGCATTTCAGTTTCTAAAAGCATTTATTTTTATTGAAAGCCTGAACAGCCAAAAAAACAAGATTGAAAGTGCATATTCTTTAAGAGACCACACATCTTGTGTCACATATAAGCTAACAGACTCCAACTTCATGAAGAATAGGAAACACGAAGCCCCCAAACCAATGACCAGGCCCCAAGTAAGGAAAGTTATGAGGGGTCTCATAGATATCCACCTTCTACAGCATCAGCAGAGAAAATAACACAAAGACTGTGGATACCATACTTCCAAGGTGTATCAATCTAGACTGCTCCCATATCCCTTCAGAACGTACCAAGGTGTTAAGTCCAGAAGAGCAATTACAGAAGATGTACCCCCTATGCTGTACACAAAACAATTGCCTGATCTACTAGAAGGACCCCTCTCTTGTGAGACCTACGGAGAAAGTGGGATCATCAAACTCTGACACAATAAACACTGAATCAAAGTACACTAATCATCACCAAAGAACTAGCAGGGAAACTACACTATGAAACACACTTGGAAATATATTCACCAATTCACAGCAATCCAATGTCCCAGAACACTTTGCCAAGGGAAAGTTGTGCCCTAAAAATGATCTGACACAAAAGTAGAAGACAATCCATCCTAACAGATACACAAATCTCAACACATAAGAAAAACAAGAAATATGACAAGAAACAAGGTAACATGAAACTTTCTAAAGTTCATAATTCATCAGCAACTGATAGATATGCAGGTCGAGAAATAGATACAGAATTCAAGAGTGATTATTAAAAAGATCAATAAATTCCAAGAGAACACAAAAAACAACTGAATGAATTAAGGAAGTCAAAACAGGATATAAATGAAATTCAATAAGGAGACAGAGATACTAAAAAAGAACCAAATAAAAAATCTTACAAATGAGGGACACAATAAATCAAATAAAGATCAACTGAAAGTATCTCCACAAAATAGACCAAGAAGATAGAGTCTTGGAGCAAGAAGACCAAGTGGTTGGTCTTGAATATTCAGACAATATTAAGGGGGAAGAAAAAAGAAAGAAAGAAAGAATCTTTGATCAGAATATACAAGAATTCTAGGACAACATTACAAAACCAAACTTAAGATCCACTGGTATTACAAGGTGGCAGAATCAAGCTAGCCAGCTATTCCTGGTCTCTGCAGGACTCTGAAAGGAAGCAGAGAATAAGGGCAGAGTGGAGAGGTAGGTGACAAAATAAATGGTGTAAGACTATTTTTTGTATAGTCTGGGACCTGGAGAGACTGTAGGTGGGACAGATGAATTGGAAAACAAATTCATGGAGCTGTAACCTCCAACACTAAATGGTGGAAGTGAGGCGGGAGGGCCTCTGGAGAGAGAAACAATGGAGGAACGATGAGCATTCTCTTGAGCTCACCCACTCAAGAAAATGGTTAGAAAGACACTCATAACTTATTGTGCAATGATAAATGGGGAAAAAATTTTGAGAAACACCACAGACCGTTTGAAGTCAAGTTCTAAGGAGATGGCTGGGCCAGGACCTGCAGCCATTTTCCAGCAGTGCCCACAGCCAACCAGTCATCTCACAGAATCAATACAGCTGGTATATTCCCATGCCCAGATAGCTGCCAAGTGAGACAGGCGAATCCCCCTGCAGCAGGCCCTCTTGGGAATGAGGCCAGAGGGAATATCTACAGAGACCGGTACTGGGGGTAGATCAATGAACACTCCCTCATCCCTCCACTGACCCATAAGCAAAGAAAAAGAACTGGCTGGCGGGATTTGGTCCTAGGGAAGTGCCAAGGCACAAAAAGGCCCGCTTAGCAGATACTCTGCTACTCTCACCCAGCACAACTTCCTGCTCACCCACTTGACTCAGAGGCCAGCTTTGCTCCAACCAGGGGAAGATGGATTCACCAGTTCCCAACTGCTGGCACTGGTACACCCACTTGACTGAGACAGAGGCCAGCTTTGCTCTGACCAGAAAAAAATGGAATCAACAGTTCCTGACTACTAGCAACTGGTATGCCTACTCAATTCAGACAGAGCCCAGCTTTGCTCCAACCAGGAGAAGATGGATTCACCAGTTCCCGACTGCTAGCACTGGTAAACCCACTTGACTGAGACGGAGGCCAGCTTTGCTCCAACCAGGGGTAGATGGATTTACTAGCTCCTGACTGTTAGCACTAGGGAGAGGCACCACAGGAGGCCTGGTACTACAGCTTGCATTGCAGCACCACATCAGAGAGAAGCAGGTTGAATACCCATGGCCATGCAGAACCAGCCTTAATAGGCACAACCCACCCACTTATCACTCCTTTTTACACTTTTTATCTTGATGTAAATTAAACCATATTAGCACTTCTCTCTCCCTCTCTTTCTCTCTCTCTGCCTCCTCTTTTCAACTTGGTGCAAATTAACTAATCTTAGACTTTTTCTCTTTCTCTCTCCACCTTTCTCCTGCCCTTCTTTTTGCCTCTCCAATTACTCAATCTTCTCACTTCCTCCTTCTAGTACTCACTGAAGGAAAACAGTCAGGTTACTAAATTTAACTACTAATCTTTTGACCTGTTCCAGAATTTTATTACAGGTTTATGGGTTTACAACTGAATTCGAGGAAGAGAACAACTGCAACAAAATTTTGTTCCTACAAGGTTGAATAAAATGAGACTTGGCTCAGAAAAGACTACAGTAAATAGGTTTCAGTAGTGTTTCTTAAGGAGGGGCTAAAATAGGGGCCAGCAGAGGTCACACATTGAATTAAAATAGAAGTGTCTGGAAATCCACCCAACCCAGGGCTCATAAGAAAAAGAAGTTCACAAAATAAGCTCTAACTAAAAGAAGAAATCAAAACAATACTGATAGATGGATAGACATACAAGCAATATGAAAAATCAAGGGAACACAGCATCCTAAATTATCCATAATACTTCAATAACTGGCATCAGTGACACCAAGGAGGAAGACATGTCAGAAAAAGAATTTAGAAAATTCATATTTAAATTGTTCTATGAGCTAAAAGACAATGTAATGAAGAAATTCAGAGAGGAAATACAGGAAGTGAAAAAATACTTCAATAAAGAGATAGAGATCCTGAAAAAGAATCAAATGGAAATCCTTAAAAGAAATCAATAAGCCAAATTAACAATTCAATGGAAAGTATCACCAATAGATTAGACACTTGGAAGAAAGATTTTCAGGCCTCAAAGACAAAGTATATAATCTTAAAAATAAAGAAGACCATAGAAAAAAGATGTACAAAGACCATGAGCAGAATGTTCAAGAAATCTGGGATAACATCGAAAGGTCAAATTTAAGATTCATTGGGATAGATGAAGGCTCAGAAACACAAACTAAAGGAATGCACAACCTCTTCAATGAAATAATAGCAGAAAATTTCCCAAACCTTATGAATGAAATGGAAATTCAAATTCAGGAGACATATAGAACTCCAGATACATAGAATCACAACAGACCCACTCCAAGATACATTTTTAAAAATTTTTTTGTTAAGGAGTTGAGTTATTGTACAATCATAAATGCATATAAAGTAACAATATGATATGCATTTGTTCCTAAACCAGAATTACCCATCACCCATACCCCAGTCTCTTGATTTTTCTATATTTCCAAGATACATAATTATGAAAATTCCTAACATACAGAATAAGGATAGAAATTTTTAAAAGCTGCAAGAGAAAAATGACAGGTCACATTTACAGAATAACCAATCCAGACTTCAACTGACTGCTCAACCCAGACCCTAAATGTGAGGAGAGCTTGGAATAATAGACATCAACCTCTGAAAGAAAACAGATGCCACCCAACAATACTGTACCCAGCAAAATTAAGCCTTAAAATTGAAGATGAAATAAAAACTTTCCCTGATAAACAAAAGATAAAAGAATTCGCAACTAGAAAGACTGCATTAGAAAACACATTCAATAAAATATTTCTTGAAGAAATGAAAAATAAAAGTGAAAACCAGCATAGAAGAACATTAAACTAAAAGAATAATCAATCAAAAGAAAATCAAATCTAATTTATACCAGAAATAAATCAAACTGATAGGAAATAAAAATCATATCTTAATAATAATATTGAATATAAATGTCAATTAAAAGATATAGATTGGGGCTGGGGCAGTGGCTCGATAGTATCACACTTATCTGGCATATGTGAGGAACTGGGTCCAAACCCCAGCACCACATATACAACTAAGTGTTGGAGCAATGAAAACCAGATGAAAAACTAAATAAAATTGATTCTCTTTCTCTCCTTTAAAAAAAAAAAAAAAGACATATATTGGCAGATTAGATTAAAAAAACAACACCCAACAATACACTGCCTGCAAGAGACTTACCTCACAGGCACAGACATCCACATACTGAAGGTGAAAGGATGGGAAAAAGCATATCATTCATAAGGTTTTCATAAACAAGCAGGGGTTACTATTCTCATATCAGATAAAGTCAACCTCAAGCCAAAATTAATCGGAAGAGACAAAGAAGGCTATTTTATACTACTTAAGGGAATCATACATCAACAGGACATAACAATCATAAATATCTATGCCTCAAACAGATCATATATGCATATCAAACAAATCCTTCTCAATTTTAAGAACAAAATGAATCACAAAACAATAATTCTGGGTGATTTAAATACATCTCTTTCATCATTGGATAAAGCATCTAAACAAAAACTAAGTAAAGATTCTATAGAGCTCAACCATACAATTAATAATTTTGATCTAAGACACATCTTTGGAATATTTCATCCATCAACAACTGAATTCATTTTCTTCTCAGTGGCACAATGAACAGTCTCTAAAATAGATCTTATTCTAGGACACAAAGCAAATCTTAGCAAGTACAAAAAGATAGAGCTAATACCTTGAATTCTGTGAAACCATAAAGAAATGAAATTAGATATTAATAAGATAAAAAATACAAACCACTCTAACACTTGAAGATTAAATAAAATAGTCTTGAAACATGAATGGATAAGAGAAGAAATCAGGGGAGAAATTAAAAAATACTTGGAGATAAATAAGAATTGTGATATAACATATAAAAATCTGTGAGACATATGAAGGCAGTTCTAAGATCAAAGTTCACAGCTCTTTTAATGAGTGCATACATTAAAAAAATAGAAAGACACCAAATAAATAACCTAACATTACATCTCAAGATCCTAGAAAAACAAACCAACACCAAAATTAGTAAAGACAGGAAATAATTAAAATCAGAAATGAAATCAATGAAATTTAAGTTTAAAAAAGTCAATGAAACAAAGAGCTGGTTTTTGGAAAGGATAAACAAACCATCAGCCACACCAACTACAAGGAAGAGAGAAAGAATTTAAATTATTAAAATTTGAGATGAAGAAGGAAATATCACTATAGACACTTTTGAAATCCACAGGGTAATCAGAAATTATTTTGCAAATTTATACTCCAATAAGCTAGAAAACCTTGGAGATACTGACAAATTCCTAGAGACATATAATCTACCCAAATTGAACCAAGAGGAAACAGAAAACTTAAACAGATCAATTTCTAGTAATGAAACTGAAGCATCCATCAAAAGCCTTCCAACAAAGAAAAGCTGAGGACTGGATGGATTCTCAGCTAAGTTCTATCAGACCTTTAAAGAACTAATACCAATCCTCCTCAAATTATTCCAATTCTCCTCAAATTATTCCACGAAATAGAAGAGGATGAAACTCTGCCAAACTCATTCTACAAAACCAGTATCACTCTGATGCCAAAACCAGACAATGCTTTTGGTAATGTTGCCATTTTTATAATATTGATTCTGCCTATCCAAGGACACGGAAAGGTCTTTCCATCTTCTAAGGTCTTCTTCAATTTCTTATTTCTTCAGTGTTCTATAGTTTTCATTGTAGAGCTCCTTCACCTGTTTTGTTAGACTGATCCCCAAGTTGTTTCCTTTTTTTTTTTTTTTGAAACTGTGTGAATGGGGTAGTTTTCATAATTTCTCTTTCAGCAAGTTCATCACTAGAACAAAGGAAGCAATTGATTTGTGGATGTTGATTTTGACTTTGTATCCTGCTACCTTGAGTTTGTATCTTTTTTCATTTATGAGCTCTAGAAGACTTCTAGTGGAGATTTTTTGTTTTTGTTTTGAACTTTTAAATATGTAATCATGTAATTGGCAGAGATAATTTGAGCTCTTCTTTGTCTATTCATATCCCTTTAATTTCCTTCTCTTGCCTAATTGCTCTAGCTAGAGGTTCAGGGACTATGTGGAACAGGAGTGGTGATAGTGGGTATTCTTGTCTTGTAGCTGTTTTTAGAGGAAATACTTTCAATTTTTCTCCATTTAGAATAATGTTGGTCTTGGGTTTGTCATATATAGCCTTTACTATATTGAGGTATAAGTTCTGTCTATCCCTATCTTTTCCAGTGTTTGAAACATGAATTGGTGCTGTACTTTGCCAAATGCTTTTTCTGCATCTATTGAGATGATCATGTCATTCTTGTTGTTATTTATATGGTGAATTACATTTATTGATTTCTGTATGTTGAACCAAACTTGCATCCCTGGGATGAATCCTACTTGATCATGGTATATACCATGTATTTTTGTATGTGATTTGCCAATATTTTGTTAAGGATTTTTTTTAAGAGAGTGAGAGAGAGAGAAAGACAGAATCAATTTTGTTCATATTTTCAATCTGGCCTTTATTTCCCTGACACTTAGTTGTGTATGTAGTGCTGGGGTTCGAGCGCATGCCAGCCAAGCACTCCAATCACTGAGATAATGCTCCAGCCCAATAATTTTTATAACTATGGAAACACCATTTTACCCAGCTATCCCACTCCTTGGTGTATATCCAAATGATATAAAATCAGAATACTACAATGATGCAATCACATCAATGTTCATAGCAGTACAACTCATAATAGCTAAGCTATGGAACCAACCCTTCAAAAGACAAATGAATAAAGAAACTGGTATTGTTATGGTTTGGATGTGAGGTGTCCCCCAGAAGCTAATATGAGACAATGCAAAAAGGCTCAAAGATAAAATGATTGGGTTATGAGAACCTTAACCTTCATCAATCAGTGAGTTAATCCTCTCATAGGGATTAACTGGCAACTAAAGACAAGTAGTGTGTGGCTGGAGAAGGTGGATCATTGGGGCATGCCTTCGGGGTATATATTTTGTATCTGGTGTGGAGTTTCTCTTTCCTAGAGCCATGCCTTGACCTGCTTCCCTCTGCCACACTCTTCTGCCATTGTTGTTAAGCCTCACCTCAAGCCCCAAGGAATGGAGCCAGCCTTCTATGAACTAAGACCTCTGAAACAGTGAGCCCCTAAATAAACCTTTCCTCCTAAAATTGTCCTTGTCAGGTCCTTGGGCCACATCGATGAAAAAGCTGGCTAAAATAGGTATATATTCACAATGGAGTACTACTCAGCCATAAGGAGAAATGGCTTTGTGGCATTTGCTGGCAAATGGATGGAACTCAAGGCTATCATGCTAAGTGAAATAAGCCAGTCTCAAAAAGCCAAATGTCAAATGCTCTTTCTGATACATGGAAGCCAACCCAAAATAAGGAAGAGATCAGAGGAACAGACACAGGAGAAGGAAACTGAGGCAGGAGGGACGAGATTGGGAAAGTCTATAGAATGAATCCGATTTAACTTTCCTAGGTTCATTTATGAACATATCACAGTGAATCTTGTTGGGAACATGAGGCCCAGCTGGCTTGTAAAAGAATTGGTGGTGAACAGCTCTAAGGGGTCCAGCTGGCTTGTAATTAGCAAATTGCCTGACCGCATGACTAAGCTATTCGGCCACTCATTTGTTGCAATTGGATAAATGTGTTTGCACTGTACCCCTATTGGTTGTTGTAATGGATAAATAGAGTAGTGACTAGTCAGGTAAAGCGAGCAAGCAAGCAAGCAGCCCTGTCCTGAAGGAAGAAAGCATAGACCCAGAGAAGAAGGCAGCCAGGAGGCAAGCAGCCGTGTCCTGAAGGAAGAAAGCATAGACCCAGAGAAGAAGGCAGCCAGGAGGAAAGCAGCCATGTCCTGAAGGAGGAAAGCAGAGAAGAAGCATAGAACCGGAGAGATCAGCAGAGACGTCGGAGAGATCAGCAGCG
>PVKS010027898.1:0-27023 GCA_004027875.1 Aplodontia rufa
ATCTAGAAGTAAATACACCCATCTATAAGCAATTATTTTTTGACAAGGCTTTCAAGACTCTTCACTGAGGGGAAAATAGTTTTTCATCATATTGTGCTGGGACAACTAGAGAATTCCATTTAAAACAATAAATTTGACCCTATTTCACACCGTGTACAGAAATTTACTCAAAATAATTCAATGACTAAAATATGAGAGCTGAAGCCATATAACTCTTAAGAGAAAAACAAGGACACATATCCAAGAGCTGGAGTTTGGCAACAGATTATTAGATATGACATCAGAGTCTATAACAAATGAAAACATGTTTGCACTTTCAATTTTGAAGGTGACAGGGTTATTGGTCTTTGTCCCCAACTCTTAAAAGACTACTTCTGACACTGAATTCTCTATTCTATAACTGTTTCATGATTTAAGATGATTTACTAGAGAAACTGCATTGACTTTGTTCTTGAAAAAATCCTTTTTATAACTACGCATCATGATGGTTGGTGGTGGTGGCTCCATAAAATCTTTAGAATTTTGTTTCACTGTAATTGAAACCTATTGGAGTATCATTATCAAATGTGATAGAATTTTATTTCCTTTAGAAAACAGATGGAAATGATACTCATATCTGTTATATTCAGAAAGAAAAGGAATGCATTTTCTTCTTCCTTGTATAATTAATGATAAAAATAATGGTGAATTCTAAATTGATACTTACTTAATGTTGTCATATGAATAAGTAAATGATTTTCAGATATTTTTGCCATTACAATAGTATTAAGAATATTTTCTTTTAACTAAATTTGTTGATATATACCTATGTGATGGGCTGTGGTATAAATTAATAGATTATATACTACTTCCTCTTGATGTTATCTTTTGATACTGAGCAATAGACTTCAGCTTCTGAATGGATTCAGTTTCTGTTGCTCATAGAAAAGGGACTGTAAAACACTTAACCAAGAGCTATATGGACTTGGCTATGTGTTTAAGTAAAGTGCAAGCTAACACTCAGGCACACAGGAGAGTTATACAATAAAATAGCTAATTTAAACGGTCAGTAGGGATGATCACTTTAAGTTACACTTAATTTGATGGCTTCACATCTTTAATTGCATTGTTATGGGCTATAAAATTAATTATTGTGTAATCCTTATTTTATGATACGTATATATTCACGGTGACCTTTCCCCAAACTATAGTTAAATCACTCTAAGTTACCTGATCAACAAAATGCTTAGTGATGAAGCCTCCACAAGATGTAAAATGTTCCACCCTATCATAAATTATCTCTGTAATTATGGTCTATTTATTTACTTCAACATTTTGTAGAAGAATAGAGTCCCAGATAAATAGAGTCTGAATCCTACTGTTTTGTCATTAATGAGTGTTGAAATTGAATGTGGTCATAATTGAACAGAGATTTATTTTTCTAAAACTCATTGATTACTCAATTCTACAACTATGTAAATGTTTACAAAATCCAAATATCATAAAGGAAATTAAAACTCAAGAATTCTGAGTTAAGAGTTCACAGATGTGCGATACTTATTAAAGGTCTGATTCACTTGTCCTTAACTTTAAAAATTAGTAGTAGTGGTGGTGAACTAAACGTATATGTTATGATATGTCACAGAAAACCAGTCAGACACTAAGCAGTGAAAAACAGATTTTATTAAGGAATAATTGTGATAAGGAGGAAAAGAAGACCTCAAAAGAGAGCTAAACTCGATTGAAATAGCTCCAGAATAAAAATCCATTTTTCCTGCTTTAATTACTGTCTCACTCTGATTTTCTTCCACAGTTCATGGTGCTCTGACTGACTGACAGGATCAAATTCAGCATTAGAACTCTGGATCTCTTACCTAGGAACCAAGTAGGCACCTTCAAAGACCTTTCCTTTGCTCCTGAGTGGTTAACAAATGATCAATAGGTATTCTGACTCTTGAGCCAGTGATCTGAGAGACAGTCCATTGAAGCATTGTAAGGATAGATTCTGACTAAACCCTGGAAACTAGATTGGCATCTTAGACAAACAGTCTAGGTTAACATAGTGGGCTTCTATGTTTAGGAGGCTGGTAATAGAGATTAGAGGCTGAGGCTGAGTTTGTGCCCTGGGTTTCCTTGTTTATAAGGTTAAAGTTACCACTAGTTAAACAAGTAGGAGCTTCCTAGACAACAATAACCACCATGACTGTGAACCCTATTGCCTCCACCCCGAAGATCAACACAGCTGTGCTGCCTCGGTCCAATTTCTTCCCAGTGGGCATGATTTTATGATTTTGATTTTGAGATGTGGGGGAGGGTGAGGTAGTTCGAATTTTCCTTCAATCAGGAGGAAACCAGTATTTTTTAGGAGAAAGATCAAATATACATATCACTTTGACATCCCTGATGCTAGTAACCAGGGTCTCAAAGTAGACACTTCCTTCTCTAACAAAGGCACTGCATGCCCTCTGCCACTACAGTTGCTCAAAGGCACAGATGGAAAACTAGATCAAGCCAGAACTGCCACGCCCAGGATTCTAGGCCTGGGGGAGGGAAAACAATGGTTATAAAACTGTAAAAAGGGTGAGTTACACATCCTCTGGCTCTATCCCCTTCGCTCAGTCTGGGAAAGTCTTCTATGCTATGCTCCACTATTTATCTTGCTTTTTAAATAAAATCTGCCTATGTTTGTCTCAGCATCCTTCAGTTTCATTCTTCATCTCTGGGGAGATATGAACCAGACTTCCACCAAACCAGCATCAATTTTACTAAAGGTATGAAACTTTAGTGGCCTCTTTTGGAAACTAAGATCTCCCAAACTGGCTGCTTCAAGACCTATTTCTCTCCCCTCCTCTCCCCTCCCCTCCCCTTCCTTCCTTCCTTTTGTTCAATGTTCCCTTCAATTTCCTATGATTCTTCATTGTGTGCCTCTTCAAACCTTACTTCCCTCATTACTCTGTCTACCCTTGCCGACTTTTCCCTCCTACTCCAACTCAACTCCCTATAGACATTTAACTGTGGGCCCTGACTCATCAGGGCTCCTAAGGAGCTCAAGGACCCTCAAAGTTCAGGTGATGCTGAACAGGAGAAAAATGTATTGGAAACCCACTCAGTATTTTGTCCACGCAGGTGGACCTTGGAGACATCAAGATAGTTGGTACATGTGCTCTGTATTGATTTCTCCCTTTAAATATTCTCTACTTACCTTCCCCCCCCCCCCGTGAGAGCATACACCAGGGCAAAAGAAAATCCTGTATCCTTGATAAATACTCATAGTAATCATCACCACTCATAGTAGGTAGGTAAATTGAACTTGTCTCATCTTCCAGAAATACAATTCGTATAAGAAATATAGAGGGAAGAAAGGATGAATCAACTACTGTATATCAGCCAGTGAGTGCATACTAGTGTGTTTACCTGACTCATGGTTAAAATTTTCAAATGGGAGCTGTATAGACTCTATACTTGACTGTGAATGTTTATGTGCATATATGCATATTTGGTATTTGTATATGTTATTTTTCTGCCTTGGATGTTATTGAAAAAATAATTTATAAAAAACCTTAAATAGATATATTGAAATTGATTTCAAAATCAGTAAGTGTTTGTGTGAATTAAAATTTCCTAAAACTTCCCAAAAGTAGTCCAAATAATTTTAGAATAAATATGATTTGGGTAAATATTTGAAAACTATTTCAATAATCTTCATTTAATAGAAATAGCTCTGAATTTTTAAGTTACAACATTAAGTATAATATGGTTATATACTTTATTTTACTTGGTTTTACTAGCCTACAAGATAATATTATAACTACTATATATTTAAGACTATAATATTATAAGTTAACCTATGAGCAAATGTACAAGTAAACATTCAGCAACATTAATTGCTTAGTGTCCACTATGCTGCACATATCAAGCTTGGCCGCAAAACTAAAAGTGCACTTTACTTGTTTTGCTTTTGTTTTGTTTTTTATTTTGCGATACTCATCTAACATGCATATGCTATAAAATAGTCAACAGGCAAATAATTTCTGATAATGACTACCTTTGTTAATTATTATAGTTTGCCTGCAAATAATTTTCTGATAATGTCTGAGATGAACTACTGAAACCTCAGTTACTAAGGATAAATGTCAGTTTGTACACTTTTGGCTTCCTATTTTTATGTCATAAAGATATTAACAGTATTTGGGTTTGTTAATAAATGTACTTTACAATGAAAAATTGTATTGTATGGAAGAAATTATAAGGTAGCGTATTTGTAAATTTGCTGAGCTGTTACAGTATGCTGATGTACAACATATAATTTGTGAGTATGAACTTCTTAATTTTTCTCTGTGAAGATTAGCGATGGTTTAAATAAGCCACGTGTGGTGGCACCTTTCTGTAATTCCAGTTACTCTCAAGGCTGATGAATTATAGTTGTGACAACAAACCTCATCATTACGCACAAAGACTGACCATCATCTATGTGCCTATTATGGTTTGCACTACTTTAAAAATAATGTGTATGACTAATTCTTACCAGAAGATTCAGCCCCATCATTAAAACAAAACAAAACAAAACAAAACAAAACAAAACAAAACAAAACTGACTGAATGATGCTGAGGAGACTCTCTTTAAACCAGCTTTAGCTTCATTCTCCCTGCACTCTGCAGCCCTGTGTTCATCCTTGCTTCACTCAGTTTTAGCAACACTTCTGCTAAATTCATTTAGAGAAAACCCAACACCCTGAATATCTGATCCCTTTGATTTAATTATTGATTTGCCATCAATGATATTTAATAACCCTTAGTAATTTTCATCCACTGATACCTCTTTGCTCAGCTTCTAGGCTATAAATCCTGATCTGTTCTTGTGTTTGAATTTGAGTCTTGTTATTTCCTTTGTTGCAATAGTCTGCTGCCTGTCATAATAATCCAGAATTAATTCATCCTTAGCATTTTTTTAAACAGAGAGGGACAGTGAGAGAGAGAAGAGGATCAATTTTATTTAGTTTTGCATGTGACTTTCTTTGCTCCAGGACTTCGTTGTGTATGTGGTACTGGGGTTTGAACTCACGTACTCATACATGCCAGACAACACCGTGACCACTCAGCCACCACTCCATCCCTCTTCCTTAGCATTTAAACAAGAATTATAATTTTTTCTTTTGCACTTGTCATTTTTGCATGCATGTCTATACTTGCCCTCAACTGTCACTTCCATTTGTTGTATTTTGTATCAGATAAGCATTTTTTACAAACTAATTGCACATTCTTAGCCAACCAATCTTCAAAGAATTGTGAGAAGTAGTTTAGTTTATCCATAGAAGGTCCTGTGAACTGGCTTACAAATTTCAAACTTGAATTTCAACTTGGAATGTCGTCACTCACCTAAGGGATTGCTGAGCTGGAAATATAATAATGTGAATATTCAGTTTCAGAATAGTGATGTGATATGCATTTGCACCAAAGATTTTAAAAGTTATGTTGCACCATAATCTTTATTCCTTTTTATATTTTCAGTCAATAAAAGTTGATTAAGGAAACATCACAGTGCCATTTAAAGTCTCTAATTATGTAAGAAATTTATAGAGATTCTCAGTTTTTCATTATTTCACAGAGATATATGTTAAGCCTTTAAGGCCAATTAATACCATGAATTCTGATTTTGTATATAGTTTTCAGTGCCCAGAAGGTACTAACCTACTCTACAAAAGAACTTGCTTACTAGAATAGCTACTAACAGATAATAACACAATTTGTA
This sequence comes from Aplodontia rufa, assembly GCA_004027875.1. NCBI lineage: Eukaryota > Metazoa > Chordata > Mammalia > Rodentia > Aplodontiidae > Aplodontia > Aplodontia rufa. The sequence goes on from PVKS010027898.1 coordinate 5,729, forward strand.
GATAATTTACCTAAACTTGAAGAGGTGAAACTAGCTAAAAATTCTCTTATGAATTTCAAACTTGTAAAATGTTTGTCGTATACTGTCAATGTGATCATAGTTCATTAACTTGGTATTCATTTTCCCATATTTAATGCCTCTGAAGTCTGCTCAGAGTGATGAGATGTAAAAATGAAATTGAAATGTTATTCATTTTTAGTGGTACATAAAATAATAGTGCATTTAAAATCAATGACATTTTAGGTTTAGAGAGATGCTCTGTTATTCTGAATCTATTAAAAATAATTGCTGTAATAACAACAGAGAAAAAAGAAACCTCCCTGGGTTTGGGCAATAAGATTTCTGCTTTCAACCTCAATGGAGTCATTCCTCTGCTATATAGAATGAAGTCCATGAAACAGGAGTTTTTAGAAATCAGACAGTAAATAGCATAGGACAGTTATCTATTAGACAAAAGTACATGAGTCAAGTCCTACAATTGTCCTATTTACCACCTAGAGAGGGTTTATAAGACAGCCTAGGATGGGTAAGCATGATTGACTGGCTCATTGGCCCTTGCTGACAAATTCCAGCCCTCCTTCCCTCCCTGGAGGTCAGGGGACAGAGATGAAATTTCCAACCTGCTAATCACCTGGTTGGTTTCTCTGACAACCAGTTCCCTTCTTTCATGAGTAACCTAATTAGAATAAAACCATGTATGGTTTGAAGAGGCTTATTACAAATAATAAAAATCATTCTTTTTACTTCTCTCATTTGGGAAGTTGCAAAGGTTTTAGAAGCTCTGTTCTAGGGGCGAGAGACAAAGTCTAAATATATACTACTTAAATCCTAGCATCACAGACTGTGAATGATGCTTTCAGTAGTTAAATACATATAACTTTAAGTACCTATACTTTAAAAAATAAGCTAGAACATTAGAATCATCTTAGTGTTTCCTGTGGGATTAAAAATAAGCATGCATCCTGGTGCAGGGGTGCAGGCCTGTAATCTGAATGGTTCTGGAGGTTGAGGCAGGAGGATCATAAGTTCAAAGTTCGCCTCAGCAACTTAGCAATTCCCTGAGCAATTTAGAACATGTCTGAAAACAAAAACTAAAAAGTGACTCTGTGGTTAAACATAGCTGGATTCAATCCTGGATGAAAAGTAAAGATATGTTCATTTGTGCCTAATATTCAATATGTTTTATGAAAGATGTTGTATTTCAGTAGATTTTATGGGGTGTTAAAGAAAATGGTAGAAATATGTTTTTATTCTGTTTTTGCTCACCTAGAATTTATATTCTAGAATTATTATTTATTTTTTCCATATTTGTATTGGTGCATTAAAGTTGTACATATCCATGGGATTTGTTGTTATATAGTTATGCATACACACAATGTAACAATATAACTTGGTCAATATAACAATATAACTTGGTCTATATCACTCCCCAGTTTCCCTCCCTCTTTGCCTCCCATGGTCCCTTTCCTCTACTAATCTCCCTTTGCTTTTTAGGAGATCCATCCCAAACTTTGTTTTCCTTTTTCATCTGTATATTGCAAATATGAGAGAAAACATATAATATTCTGGGTTTGACTTATTTCATTTAACATAATGGTCTCTAGTTCTATCCATTTTCTTTTAAATAGCATAAAACTCCATTGTGCCATATTTTCTTAATACATTCATCTGTTGATGGACACTTAGGCTGGTTTCATAGTTTGGGTATTGTGAATTGTACTGCTGTAAACATGGGTATGTGTCACTGTAATAAAATGACTTTAATCCTCAGGGTAAACGCTGAGAAGTGGTATAGGTGGATATTTTGGTGGTTCCACATCTAGTCTTTTGAGGAACTTCCGTCTTGCTTTCCATAGTGGTTATACTAATTTACAGTGCCATCAACAACAGTGAAGTGTTCCTTTTACTCTACATCCTCTCCAGAATCTATCATGATTACTATTTTTGATGACTGCCATTTTGATTGGTATGAGATGAAATTTCAATGTTGTTTTGATTTGCAGTTCCCTAATTGCTAAGGGGTTTGGAACACTTTTTATCATACATTTGCTGGCTATTTATATTTCTTCTTTTGAGAGGTGTCTGTTTAACTCATTTGTCCATTTATTAACTGAGTTAATTGATTTCTTGGTGTGGAATTCTTTGACCTCTTTATCTATTCTAGATATTAATCATTTGTCAGAAGAGTAGCTAGCAAAGAACTCTTCCCATTCTATGTGTTTGCTCTTCACATTCCTCATTGTTTCTTTTGCTGAGCAGAGTGTTTTAATTTGATGCCCTCTTGTTCATTAACTCTTGGCATTATTTCCTGTGTTTTAGGGGTCCTGTTGAAAAAGTCTTTGTGCCTAAAATCTGAAATGTAGATTCAATGTTTTCTTCTATGGTTTGCATAGTTTCTGGTCTAATTCCAAGGTCTTTATCCATTTCTAGTTGATTTTTGTGCAGGGTGAGAGATAAGGGTTTAGTTTCTTTCTTCCACATATAGATAACCAGTTGTCCCAGCACCATTTGTTAAAAAGGCTGTCTTTTCTCCAAAGTGGGTATTTGGCAACTTTGTTGAAAATCAGAGGACTGTTGATGTGTGGTTTGTATCTGTGTCTTCTATTGTACATTTGGTCAATATTTCTTTTTATTCCAGTACCATGTAGTTTTTGCTACTATAGTTCTGTAGCATAATTTGAAGTCTGATGTTGTGATTTCTGCAGCATTATTTATTTTTTGGCTTAAAATTGTTTTGGCCATTCTGTTTTTTTTATTCTTCCAAATGAATTTTAGAATGATTTTTTCTATATATGTGAAGAATGTTTTCAGTCCCAATATTTTAATTGGGACTGAATTGAATTTGTATATTTTTTGGTAGTATACCCATTTTAACAATATTGATTCTGCCTATCCTTGAACATGGCAGGTCTTTCCATCCTTTTTTTTTTCTAGAGAGAGGAACATTGAGAGAAAGAGAGAAAAAGAGAGAGTCAGAGTCAATTTTATTTAGTTTTTCATGTGGTTGGTTCCATGGCTCCAAGACATTGTTATGTACATGGTGCTGTGGTTTGAACTCATGCACTCACACATGCCAGGCAAGTGCCATAACCAGCAACTGCTCCAGCCCAGTCTCTCCATCTTCTGAGGCGTTCTTTAATTTCTTTCATCATGCTCTATAGTTTTCATTTTAGACGTCTTTTCACTACTTGGTTAGATTTATTCCTAGCTTTTTTGTTTATTTGTTATTTGATTGTTGTAATTTTTTTAGGCTCTTGTGAAAGGAATTACTTTTCTGATTTTTTTTCTCAGCAGATTCATTGCTGGTGTGTTGGAAAGCTATTAATTTTTGTATGTTGATTTTGTAACCTGCTACTTTGCCAAAATTGTTTATTAGCTCTAGCAGTCTTTTGGTGGAGGTTTTTGGATCCTCTATGTATCTTATCATGTCTTCTGCAAGCACTGATAATTTGACTTCTTCCATTCCAATATTTAAGTCCCTTCATTTACTTCTCTTGCTTCATTATTCTCACTAGAATTTTTAGCACTATATTAAATAGGTGTGGTAAGAATGGATAATCTTGTTTTGTTCCTGAGTTTAAAGGAAATGCTTTCAGGTTTTTTTCCATTTACTATGAGGTTGGCTTTGAGTTTCTCATTTACAGCCTTTCTATATTGAGGTAGGCTCCTTCTATCCCTAGTTTCTTCACTGCTTTTGTCATGATTGGGTGATGAGTTCTGTTGAAGATCTCTGCATCTATTGAAATTACTAAGTGACTTTTTTGTCCTTAAGAAAAAAATTGCTTCGAGTAAACCATTTTAATTAAACAGTTGTTAGTTGATCTCTATTTAGTGTTAAGTATATACAGTTCATAATGCCTATTTAAATTGAATAGAAGTTATTTAATTAAAATGGCACTGAATTTTTGAAGGTATAAGGATATACAGTACTAAGATTATCTAGCTAATGTTGAGCTATATTTTATTTGAACAATAATAGAGTTTTAAAATACTTTATTGCACTGACATACATAAAGCAGATTTTCTCTTTTCCATTTTAGGGTCACTAATATGAATTTGACTATGAAACTTCTTGAAATAAGCATATTTCAATATTACATTCCAATGTTAATCTAAATGCTTTGTGTTAATTTTAAATTAATGCAATTTTGAATGTATTTCCATATGTTAATAGTAACTTTCCACGGAAAGAATGAAATAATAAATTGATGTCATTGAATTTGAATTAATAATGTTAGTTAAATGTTTTTTATTACTGGCTTTATCTTTTATGAAAAAATATTAAACTTAAATAATTGTTTCACTGATTTAAATATATATATATGATGATAAGTTATATTTCACCAGAAATTTTGTAGATTCCTTCCAATAGAAAATTATAAAAAGTTACAACATACTGGGTTCCTTCACATGCTTGAATGTTAACATTGTACGTGCTTAATGGCATCACCTGCAGATATTACAAAATGACTGCAAAGAAAAAGCCTTTCATTATTGGTAGCTGCAGAACTTTATCATTCCCGTGCTTAAGAATGAAATTAGGACTGAGCGTGACTCAGTGGTAGATCACTTGCCTACACTGAAGAAAGAGAGAGAGAAAAAAATTAAAGAGAGAGATTAAGGAACAGGTCTAAAAACAGGTCCTAAAAACTCGGGTGGAAATATATATTTTAATAGGTTTCGTATCACAATCAGATTTTTACACAAAATTTCCATTTGGCGTAATAAGCAAGATTTCCACTTGTAGCACTGTAATTTGCAGATAATGTTTATATCCATCAGTTCTTTCTGATTTGGGGATAAAGAGTTCTGTAATTGCTATTTATTTTCTCATACCTCACTGCTGTTCATTCACTACTAATAAAATTAATTATTCATCTTAAAAATGGGCTTTTTATTTTCAAGTCATCAATTGGAAAGAGAATTATAAAGCTTCATTTTGAGGTTCCACAATCATCCATTTCTTCCCTGCGTTTTTTAATTGGTGCATTATGGCTGTACATAATGATGGGATTTGTTGTCACATATTCATACATGCACACCACACAACAATATAATTTGACCAACATTTCCCCAGCTCAGCACTGCCCCACCTCCCTCCTCCAGTCCTAGGCACCCTTGCCTCTCTTTCTGGGATATAATTAAGCCTCTCTTATTACCTACATCCCTGAATTCAGCTTGTGTCCAAAGAGAGCAAGAGCTAAAAAGAAGAGAATGTACTCCTCTCTCTCAGCCTCTCTTGGGAATCAGCTGACCACAGTGGGACACTTTTCCCATTAAACCCCAGTGGTCATTTCTCCCTGCTTAACCAGCTTCCCTTTCAGGCATTCTGCTTATTTTTGCTTTCCCTCCTTTAAAAAAAATTACCATATACTTCCCTCCTAGTGTTTAAAAATTTTTAATAAATTTGTATAGAAAGCCATCCCTATATTTCCAACTTTAAAACACACTGACATCATCTTACAGTGAACTGAGAATGCTGTACAAAGTGTCCTTCATCCTCTTTCCAGGACCAGGGGTTCGACATACTATGTGTTTTTTTATCATGACTATAGAAGTTAAAAAGAATGAATCTAAATATGTAAGTAGTCTCTACTTTCACTGATGTGAACATTCCTTCCAAGGGGGGGAACAGAAATTTTCCATGATAAAGCATATGATGCTTACTGCCATCACTGCAGAAAGAGTGAATAGTTAGAATAGTGATGTTTACAGTTCAAGGTCTAAATTCGTAAATTTTAATAGTTCAAATGGACACAGCATATCATTTACATGCTTTTTTCTAAACAATCTTTCTTTTGTTCAATAAACAGGAAAATAACTAATTTCCAGGCACAATCAACCAAATAGGATTTTCTTCTCATCATAATCACTCCTGTGAATTTTGGAGAAAAAAGAGGTAGGACACCAAGCTCCAAATATCTGAATTGAGGGATTATCATGTTTTATTCAAGAAGTGAGAATTCATTATGTAAGATGTTAGAATCAACTCTTCATTTTCACTTTGAGCTATATATTCAAATATGTACCCCTGAAGAGACTTCCCTCCTGCCTGATGCTATAATGATGAGATTAAGGACCGTTTTTCAAGAAATATTGTGTGACAGACAGTGTCTTGATTAAGATGAACTTTAATTAAGATTAATGAGGCTGCTTAGTCATCTGTTTGGCGTGATGAGTCCTGAATCTTCAGAATAATATTAAACGTAATGAAAAAATTTCCATTTTCTTATTGAAAATACAAATTAGATTTAGAGTGGATAGCATGCCCACCTGTGCTGTAAGCACGTACCTATTAGAAAACACTGATGCTAAAATCTGATTACTGATCTCTCAACAGAATGGGCTGTACTGAACAGAAAACAACACACAAGGATGCCAGTCAGCAGAATTTGTTCCAGGAACAAAGTATAGCTTTAAATAAGATTAAGTCTAATTGGTACTAATATGCTTTTCATTTATTTGATGATCTTATCATCTTTTGGCGGGGAGGTTAGTGACAATCCACTCAGATTCTCTATAAAAAAGAAAATAACATAGTACATTAAACTTTGACATTCAAAACTTGTACTTGATCAGAGCAGCTTTTTTTACTTTGTGTTTGTTTTCTGTTGCTATGTAGAAAATAACCACAGATGTAAGGTGGTAACATTGCAAAAATTATTATCTCAGAATTTCCATGGGTCAGGATTCTCAGCATTAGGTAACTGCGTCATCTGCTCGTTCCCTCCATGCTGAAGTCCATGTGTCAGCTTGGACCATTATCTAACTGGAGGTTCAGGGACGTCTTCCCAGTTCATTCATATTATTGGAAAACTTGAGTTCCTTGAAAATATAGAGCTAATGGATCCATTTTTGTGGTTTTTTTTTTTTTTTTTTTTTTTTTTTTTTTTTTTTTTTTTTTTTTTTTTTTTTTTTTTTTTTTTGCTAGTTATAAGGCAGGGACTGCTCTAAGCTCCTTGAGTATCATTCCATAAAGTCATTATTTTATCTGTTAAAGAAACCAGGAATAGAAATCAAGATTTCAATTCATGAAATACACAGAAAGAAATTAAAAGTTTGAAATTCATAAGTTCTCATTTCAGAGAACTTAATTTTAATAGCATATAATGTATAGATTACTATTTCAATGTTAAATAACTTTGAGCATTCTGCACCATTAAATTGAGTGACATCTTTTCTTAAATGTTTTTAAAGCACAGATCCATTCATGTGGTTTGTCTTGTAGAAGGAGGGAAATGGTGAAGAATGAGCTCCTACAAAATAAGAACTTAGAATTCCGCTAGCTCGAGGGGCCCAAATTCTGATACCCAAAGAGAAATTGTATAAGAGGCTGAATTTGGATGTGGAAAATCACAGAGAGAGGTCAGATCCAAAAATTCAGGGCTGTAGTCTGTACAATCCAGGCACTGCACAAAGGTTTCTATACTCAAAGACCCAATAGTTATCTTCACTAGTGAATATATATAAATGAAGCACAAAGTGGCTTAATCATCACTTTGGTTTTAAATGAGACATGGGAGTCTTCCTAACATTTGGAGCAAAAAAATCTTGAAAACATTTAATGTGAACATTTCTCAATGTTATTTTCTTTAACTTTCAAATATTTATATGTTTTGGAGTCCATCTTGGGTACGCTTATCTTCCTTTAATATCAGTCATAATAACTACATGAGTTCATTTTTTTCTAAAGTTATTTTTTAATATTTCAGTCAAAATTTTGTTCTGAGACCAAGGCATTTAACAACAACTATTGCAATGTCAAGAAAATTGTTTTACATTGACCTAGCTAAAGAAATACAGAGCAGAAATTGGAGGTGAGATGAGTATTTAGTTTTATCAAAAATTTAAACATTAATAGTACATTTAAAAGGAAGAGTTTTGTTTAGGAGAGAGATTTAGGTTAAGGATGAATATACAGTAAATAGTTTGGAATTTTCAGTAACCTAAATATATTTTCTTTGAAAAATAAGATAAAAAGAGTATACGCAGTGCAGTTGCTGACCAAGATGCACTTAATATTTCTTAGATGACTAATCTGTAGAAGGACTTTCTCCTTACATGTACCTGGCTTTCTTATCTTAGATCATTTGCTTTAGAAAAATTGCAATTATATATTCTATTTTTGCCCCTTTAAGAAGTTAATGTTGTCTGTTTTTTTTTTGGCAGGTATGTCTGTTTCAAGGACCTAGGAGTCATCTCTCTGAAATGTAGCCAAGAAAAATAGAATTCCTCTCTCCAAGTCTCTGCAGAGGGCAGCAGTCCAACAGCCTGACTTCCCTATGCGTCCATTAGCAAAAATATATGGTTTAATCTAATTGATCATTCTCTTTAATATTTTTCTGTGTTTTTCAATTCTTTCATACCACAGCCCTTAAAACTTCTCCTGGTGTTCAGTTTTCCTCTTAAATTGCAATAGTCTTGGGCTGGAGCAGTGGCTCAGTGGTTTCAGCGCTTGCCTGGCAAGCATGAGGACCGAGGTTCAAACCCCAGCACCACGTACACAACTGAGTGTTGGAGCAACTAAGGCCATGTGAAAAACTAAATAAAGTTGTTTCTCTCTTTCTATGTCTCTCTCACTGTCCCTCTCTCTTTAAAAAAATTGCAATAGTCTTGACCTCTATTTCAATAAGTTTGAGTACCTAACTCCATCCAGAGTGATTTTTTTCTTTGACAGTGCAGAAATGTAAGCTGATTTGTAGCTTCACTTGTTAGGACACTCTGATCATGATAACTAGCATGCATGCAGCACTTACTAAGTGTTAGGAAACAAGCAATGATCTTAGTTCTTTCTGTTTATTTATAGATTTAATTATCAAAATTGCTTTATGAAATGGACCACTTTATTTCTCATTTATGGATGTTAAATTTGGAGCATAAGTAAGATTCAAGTCTACCTAAGTTTTTAACATATTATTTTACAAAATATTTTATTTTAAAAAAGTTTTATGTTCAAAGTATAGCTAAGAAAAAGATACAGAGATATCCTTTATATTGCCTACCTTATACATTCATAGCCTCCTCTATCATCAATCTCTCTCACTAGGATGGTACTTTTGTTACAACTCATGAGCCTTGAGCCTCCTTTGACAAATAATAATCACCCAAAGTCCCCAGTTTTGCATTATGGTTCACTCTTGGTGTTGTACCTTCAAAGGATTTGATCGAATATGTAATGGCATGTGTCCATTATTATAGTATTGTGCACTTTCACTTCCTTAAACATCCTCTGTGGTCTATCGATTCATCCCTCCACTTCACAACCTCCAACCCCAGGAAATCACTGATTATCATAGTCATCAGAGTTTCACTGCTTCCAGAATGTTACACAGTTAAAACCACACGGTATGCGGTTTTTCCATATTGGTTACTTTTATTGAATAAAATGCACTTAAATGTTTTCTCTGTCTTTTCATGGCTTGGTAGTTCATTTCCATTTAGTGCTGGATATTTCATTGTATAAATGTACCACAGCTTGGTCATCTATTCACCTTCTAAAGGGAGTTTTAGTCTTCCAAGTTTTGGCCATTAAAAATAAAACTGCTATAAACATCCATGTATAGCTTTTGTGTGAATGTTTTCAATCCCTTTGGGTAAATAACAATAATCAAGATGACTGTATTGCATGGTGGAAAAGTGTATTTAGTTTTGCAGGATTCTGCAGAACTGTATTCCAAAGTACAGGAACCATTTTATGTCCTTGCCAGCGATGAATAAGTATTCATGTTGTCCCTCATTACTACCATAATTGGTATTGACAGTGTTTTACATTTCTGCCATTCTAACAGGGGTGTAGCAATATCACATTGTTTTTTAATATTTGTTCCCTTGATGCCATATGTTGTAGAATATCTTTTCTTATTCTTGTGTGTCATCTGTCTTCTTGATGAGGTGTCTATTCAGGTCTTCGGCCCAGTTTTTAATCAGGTTATTTGTGTGCTTACTATTTAGATTTTAGAGCTTTTATATATTTTGGAACATAGTCCTTTACCATTTGTCTTGTTACTCAGTGATGTGAAAATACTAATGTCCAATAATGTACAGTATAGAAGAATCTCACATATTTCCAGCAGAAGTGGACTCCAAGTAGTGCATCCCATGTAATTATCCTTATAGGAATGTCAAGAACAGTTAAAAACATACATTTGGTAAACATTTTAAAAATGAATTTCAAATAAGAAAGGAGTGAAGAGTACTTTCTTGTGTGGAGAAAAGATTTATTTCTTGGGAAAAGAAAAAAAGAAAATGAAAATTAAAGACAAAGTTCAGTATATCTAGAGGTGAATGCCCGATTCTGAGTGTTGAGGCGTTTAAACATTATGTAATTCAGAATGGGAGAACATGGTTAACAAAGGCCACACAGATGAGCAAGGGAGGTGGCTCAGCAGTAGTGCACTTACCCAGGATACACAAGAACCCAGGTTTCAACCCCAGGACCATATACACAACTAAGTGTCAGAAAAAAAGACAAAATCAAACAAACAAACAAACAAACACAAATGAATTTGATTCTTTCTTTCTTTCTCAAAAAAAAAAAAGAAAGAAAAAAAAAAGGAGACCACACAGAGAGGACTGTATTGTTCAGCAAAGACAGAAAGGGGCAAATTAAGAAGGATTGAGTTTTTGCCTGACTTAAATGATTATGATAGATAAAATATGAAGGTTGTGATTATTCAGGAGTTCACTAAATATATCAGCAGAATTGTCACTAGGTGACCCATTCATTCAAGGATAGATAATTGAAGAGGTGGGGGCTGAAAAACCAAAATCAACATTGGATCAGCAACCTAAAGATAAAACAAAAGAACATGACTATACTTCTGAAATAAAGGAAAATTTATGCAATTAACTACTTCCTGATGCTGGTTGTTATTTTTTAAAAAATCTCATGGTTGTCAATTTAACACCATTCTTGTCTTTCACCTTTAAGAAAATATCATTTCAAGCAATGAATTTTAAAACAAAGAAGAATTAATTGAGTCTTAGATCATAACATACACTCAAGACTTTTTTAAAAAAGATAATTATTATGTGAGAAAACAAATGATGAACTAAAGTCATCATTCTGAAGTTTAATCATTTTTAAATTAGAAAAATACATGAGAAAAAAAGATCAAGATAAAAATTTCAACGAGGCAATGATTGACTGCCTGTCACACTGTCTATAACCATGTTACACTTTCTCGATCTAAAATGTACATTATTGAAATCCAAGCAGCTAAGAAAGTCAGAGTGAACAAGAGAAACATCATGCAGGAATGTAAGTTCAAACTTAACATATTTTCGTGACCTCAAACCTTGTGAGACACCATATGCTTTTGGCAGAGTAATTGTGTGAAATGAAGAAAAACTGTTTATTTAAGACATAGGAAGCCAATAAAACAATCATAAAACAGCCCCTTATTAATATTTCTATGTGTACATGAAATGACAAGATAGGAGAAAAAGGCTAGAGAGTTATTGTAGAAAATTATAGGATATGTGTGGTATTTTTATCTGAGATGTCAGAGACATGGCTTTGCTTCATCAACAATTCCTTCTGTCTCAATTATGAAGCATCTGGAGTTCTTGCAAGTCCTCCACATAATGACACACTCTTTTTTTTTTTTTAAGAGAGAGGGACAGTGAGAAAGAGAGAAAGAGTGCATCATTCTTATTTAGCTTTTCATGTGACTTTCGTTGGTCCACACTTCGTTACGTACGTGGTAGCTAGGGTTCAAACCCGTGTTCTTGCGCAGCCAGACAAGCACCAGAACCACTGAGGCACTGCTCCAGTCCAATGATACAACCCTTAACAATTACATATTAAATAAAGGAAAGGAGCCTTTTTTATGTTTTCAACTTTTTTGTATTAATAAGCTTGCTTATCATTAGATGCATCTGATTCTTCTTGAGGTTTACTCTATTCCTCTTCCGTTATTTTCCATTGTTCACCCAAAGCATGCTTTTTCATAGAATAATTTAATAATGGATTATGCATAAAATGCATCCTATGTGAAGAGAAAATATTTTTCTTCCAAAAAAACCCACTTTTTAAAAATTATAATGATCCTAAAAATGTTTTGCTTAGTTTAAGGAAAGACAAGATATTTAAAATACATGGACTGATAAAATTGTTCAGCTTTGCAAATGAGCCACTGTTGTTCACAGCCCTGTCTTTTAGGTTGCTGTAAACTTAACTCAGTTAAAAGTCAACAAATATGTTATTTAATTCTTGCTGTTTAGGCCAATAATTGATGATTAGTACATCCATTAAAAAGGCATATTGCCTCTCTTATAAAGCTACAAAAATTTTTGGAAGAATTTTGGACTCCCAGCTAGAAGACACTGAAGTTCACTTTTCTTTTCCACTAAAATTAGACTGGCAGCAAACATTCATGTGAGTTACTGAGCCTGACATCTAATTAACACAGTCTTTACAGGTTTAATGAGCAGTGATAAATTTCTATCCTTTCTTTGGCACATTTTAATTAGTTGTAATTATGAGTGGAGTGACCTGAAAAGATTGTTGTTCCACAGAATCACAGTAAATTTGTATAATTTATATTTGCAGGGACAGAATGTGTTTTTATGACTTGAAAAACCAAAAGGTTATTTAAGCCATTACAGTAGTCACATAAAATTCTCTGTAAAGCTCAGACACCAAAAACATTGGACATGCATATTTCACCAACATCAAATGAAATGCTCCATAAATTATATTCATCACAGATATTACTGCAAAGAGAGTTGGCCTTTGTAATTTATGTACAACCTAAACATATATATATATATATATATATATATATACACACACATATGTGTGTGTGTGTGTATTACTTTTTACCTGTGTCTTATTACTCAGCAAAATTCTATTTTTAAAATCCCTAATAATTTTAAAGCATAATTTTTGGTGTAATAAATAGAAGATTTGTGTTGGAACATAGAATGTTTATATCCATTAGGAATAAAATGAAGAACAAGACATATACTCTCCTTATTTTAATGAAAATCTCAATGTTGCAGAAGAAAAAAAGCAAATAATTCTAATATGCATCAACAAGTGGAAGACATTAGTTGCACATAATGGGAAAAGCTACATTGATTTAGATCTAGGTTCTCTGAAAATTGATAAAGATGATGATGATATAAAAATAACTAACCCTTCATTTGTGCTTACTAATTGCTAAGACACTAATATAAGATCTTACATAATCTTTAAATAACTAAAGATTGCCAGGAATAGGAGTAGTCATTAATTGGATTCCTCATTTAGGACAAAGTTGTAGAGACCAAAGAAAGACTAGTATATAATAGATTACATTTGAGATCTCATATTCCATGGAACATCCTGCAAATATGCATTCTACTACTTCCATAAGAAAAGGAGACTTATTTTAGTTCTCCTTTCCCTTTCCTCCTTTTAAAACATATCTTTCAATGCCTACTAAACACCATCAGTACCAAGTCTGAACTAATGCTCCATTTCCTACAGCTTCCAAACCATACCCCTCCCCTACACTATAATTCCCTTCCAGCTATCATCTTCACAAAGAAATCTATTATCTCAGTCATCTTAGCAGTTATAGATGCTTTCTATCCTCATAGGATTTTTTTCAAAGCAAAATCCCCCAATCGCATATTTGTTTTTGTCATTGGAGCTTTGTATATGTACATATTGTACCATTCCTTCAATCATTTCTCCAATGATTTAACAAGGACTCTTGGTTTTCTGTGAGATGTTATACTGAATTTCATTACATGAATTTAGTTGTAGCATATCTCCCATTCTACAAACTTTCCTACAATAGAACTTGGAGATTATTGCCATTAATTCTCACATATGTGCCCTACTTGAATAGTGGTGGCATGTCATTTGTAAACCAAAAGAACAAAGCACAGGTGACACCCATGACATTTAAGGATAGGGCAGAAAAGACAATGTAACTTCATGCCTTGCATGTTGAAAAACTCTCTTTAGAATCCTAAGCCAATATGTACCCATCATGACTACTCAGATGATACCACGCCAAATTATCCATGTAGAATGACCCAATAGCATGGTTCTGTGACCACATGTACAGGGAAATGCCTGGCTGGCTTTCATTGACTCCAGCTCCAGCCTCCACTTGACTGCAACTGCATATGAGATCCTTACCTAAAAACGTACAGTACAGTTCATCCCAAATCCCTTACATATATAAGCTGTAACCGGTTATAAATCAATCGCTTCAAGCCAGTAAGTTTTGTGCAGTTTGTTATGTAGGAAAAGATGACTGCAAAGAAGTTATTGTGTTATATTTTATATCAAGCTAGACAGTGCTAAAATGTTCCTGGAACACTTTATGTCACAGGGCAATTTTTGCACTCTTTCCATATTCCTTTACTTCTTAGTATTATTACTAAGTAGAAGTATTCATTAAAATTTCCTATCCTTAATTATAATCACAAAAAGGAGGATGCTGCAGTTGCACAGCTACTCTCTTGATACAACTGCCAGAAGATTCCCAACATATTCCTGGGAATCCGAGGCTTTCATGGTGTAACCCCTGCCTGACAGCTGTAACGCTCTAAGAGTTCTGGCAACACTTACTTCTGTGGAACACCATTTTCCTCAGCAAATGGCTGTAAGACTACTTACCTATCTCACAGGGGTATTTTATGGTTTAGATAAAGTTGCATTATCAAAATATAAAATAGTTAAATTTCAAGGTAATATTATAAACATACCAACCCATTCTCATTTCTGACCATATGGAGTGGGACCTATGAGGACTTGCGGTTCAGTTTTTAAAGTTTGCACCATTTAAAGTGTCACCTTAAAACGTGCCACCTCCCTTACTAGCAGTTTAAATACTGAAAAGATGGTTAAATAAAAATCCATGTGGCATCTAGGAATGGGTGCTATTTCGGGCTTCATTTCCCTAACTTCTAAAAAAATTTGCAAGGTTTTATGAGGCATTAGCAGTTAGAATCTATCTTAGATCCGAAAAAGAATTTTTCTCTACTATACTCTTAAGAAACCAACAACAGAGAATAAATTGCAATGGAAATCTAAGGTCCTGGTTAAGTATCAGTGCATGGGTTCTAATAAGAATGCATTAAGGTTTCCCTTGGTCAATGATGCAAATTATTTGTTTAGAGGTTGGTTGTATGTTTCATAATAAAAGCTTGGATTATATGCATAAAATTTTTTCTTAATGAATATTTACAATTAGGTGAACTGGTACTCATTCAATTAGAGATTGTACACATGGATTGAACACATAGGGAATGTTGTAAATAATAATATAATATACTTTAAGTGAAGAATGTTTAACAAAAAATGGCTGATATTAAGGGAATGGGAATTAATCCATATATTCATTACATTTCAAACCTTAAATCAATCTAAATGGTAGTATCGAACTAAAGTTAGCAGTGTTTAAATCAGGCTGACTATACCCTATGCCCACACAGGAGCTTAAAATAAAACAGAAATGTCAAAGTGTCTTTCAGATATTTAATATTCTATATTTTGTCATTAGAATACTTATAGAGAGTGAGAATTTTATACTTCCTAACTTCTAATGGTCATACTTACCAAGAAATAATCAATCCATTCCTGAGTCAAAAAATTACACTATTTGTGTTTCACCCATTTGACATTTGAGTGTTGTTAATATTGTCACCTCTTCAACAACATATTCATATCAATTGAATTCCAAGTATAACCTCTCTTCAAAACTGGTATTAAGACACAGTTTACTTGAGAATTTACCTAATAATCTAAAAAATAAAAAATTCAAGAGGAATCTCAAAAGCTTGTTTGTCTTATTTCCAAAATATTTAACACGTTTTCAAAGGCAGAGAGAGGAAGAGAGAATCAATTTTATTTAGTTTTTCATGTGACTTTCATTGCTCTGACACTTGGTTGTGTACATGGTGCTGGGATTTGAATCCGTATTCCCACACATGCCAGGCAAGCGCCATAACTGCTAAGCAACTGCTCCAGCCCCATTTAACATCTTTTATTATTTTAAAAATTAAAATGTACTGACTGCAGCTCAATATTTCCTTGTCAAGCCCGCTCTAGTATTTACCTGATTGCTGCAGGGGGAGCTTGGTATACTCCATCTGTCCCCAGATGTCCTCCACCTGCTGCTGCTGTCCTACCATCTCCCATCTATGGGCCATGTAGCTTCTGCCTGTGTCTTCCAGCACTTTTTCTGAAGATTGAAAACAGAAATGGACATTTTGTCATAGAACAATTTCACAGTTGGAGTGTAACATGAAAACAGTGTTGTACAACAGCTACATAGGGCCCTTAGTATGATAAGGAAGCTCTGCATCTTAAGGAAAGCAGCACACATTGTCTAATTCTGATACCATCCCCTTAGTACAAACTGTCACTTCAGTCTCTGCAGTGGAAATCTATACGCAGTATGTTAACAGGAATTTCAATTGAAAAAAAAAATAAACTGCTATGACTATCCAATCTAGACTTACCTTTACGAATAGATCAAAATCCTATTGCAAATTTCAGGAAAAGTAGCATGCTAAAGACTGAATTAGGAAGTAGGACAACCAAGGAAAGCTATTTTTTACCTTATTATAGGATAACTATAATCCACAGCATTTGGATGAGCTATTTGTGATTATTCTCAATAAAGTAATTAATTTGAAGCTAGACACTGGATGAGGAATGAAGAGTTTAGCAGTTTCAGTAGTATGGATTTACATATAGAAGGAGGTTATGTATATCAAAATAATTAGTAAATGAATAAAATTACTTTTAAATGAAATTCTACTTAGCACGATGATTTTTAATTTTAGTATTTTTGTTTTAATAATAAATGCTTTATTCTGCAGCAGGGATGGAGAGGAATTTGTAAGAGTGGAGTGGTAAGATTTCCAACATTTTAAAATCAAGCAGCTCTGTCTCACTATCTTTTTTCAATAAGTCCCATAAGTTATAAATTATTCTATCATTTGTATCATAAAATTAAGGTCATTATTATGGTTTCTTAAGCTCTATTAGCTATGCTGTTAAAAGACTACAACCATGATACTCTATAATACTGAAAACAAAACATCTACATAAGAAGGTGTAAATAACACTAAAAAAAATGAACTCTGATTTTTTGCCATGGGATAGGTTCATGATGCAGGAACCACATAGTTAACAAAGCAAATCAATACTGTCCTAAAAATTGAATTTAGGATTTTCTTATTGGCATTTACAAACCAGACTAGTGTTTACTGAGAATATTTCCTGTTTCTTTGAAAAAAGAACTGTCTATATATAAACTGATTCATTAAATTGACTACCAATAAATATCTACCATTAAAGGAAGAAAAACTAATATGAAGCATATCCAGTCAAATGTATATTTCCTTTTTTGTGTCCTTTGCTGGAGCATTCAACCATCAAAATGTTAAATTCAGTATATCTCTCCCAGCCTTTTTTTAATCTATGTTCAATACTAAACTGTATGAGTTAAATAAATAGGGGCATTTTACTTAGCTATTTATTCAACTTCCTTTTTAGAGAACTTTGATTTCATTAATCTTTAATTCATACAACATTGTTCTTCATAGTTTTATTATTATGAAGAGGAATTACTTCAAAAGTATATATCTAAATCCTCACTGAGCATGACAACTCTGTTTGGACCCGGGCACCCTGGGATCCTCAATAAAACTGGAGGCTTTGGGTAGAATGGCCATTTTTATTATATTGATTCTGCCTAACCATGAGCATGGAATGTTTTTCCATCTACTTAGGTCTTCTGTAATTACTTTTTTTAGTGTTTGATAATTTTCTTTGAATAGGTCTTTAATATCTTTTGTAAGGTTAATACCCAAGTATTTCATTCTTTTGGAATTGATGGTGAATGGGAGAGATTTTCTGATTTCTTCTTCTGCGGGTTTGTTGCTGGAGTAAAGAAACGCTAGTGATTTGCTGGAGTTGATCTCGTAGCCAGCTACTTTGCTGAAATCATATATAAGCACTAGGAGTTTTCTGGCTGATGACATTGGGTCTTCTAGATATAGAATCATGTCATCAGTGAAAAGAGAGAACTTCCTCTTTTCCTATACAAATACCTTTGATTTCCTTGTCTTGCCTGATAGCTCTGGCAAGGGTTTCAAGGACTATATTGAACAAGAGTGGGGAAAGTGGGCATCCTTGTAGTGTTCCTGAATTCAGTGGAAATGCTTTCAGTTTTTCTCCATTGAGGATAATGTTGGCTATGAGTCTGTCATAAATGGATCTGACATAGTTAAACTATCTTCCCTTGATCCCTATCTTTTCCAGAGTTTTGAGCATAAAGTGGTGTTGAATTTTATCAAATGCCTTCTCTGTGTCAATTGAGATGATTATATGATTTTTGTTTTTAATTCTGTTTATGTGATGGATTACATTCAATGCAATCCCCATCAAGATACCTATGGCATTCTTCACAGACATAGAAAAAGCAATTCTCAAGTTCTTATGGAATAACAGGAGACCCAGACTAGCCAAAACATTACTCTATAGAAAGGAAGAAGTAGGGGGTATCGCATTCCTGACCTGAAATTATACTACAGAGCCGTATTAGCACAGAACCAAACATCAGTGGAACAGAATAGAAGATCCTGAGACAAACCCCCATATCTTTAACTATTTGATATTTGATAAAGGGGGCGAAAGCATAGTGTGGAAGAAAGATAGCCTGTTCAACAAATGGTGCTGGACAAATTGGACAGCCATGTGTAGACAACTGAAGCTGGATCCTTATCTTTCACCTTGCACAAATATTAAATCAAAATGGGTCAAATATCTGGATATTAAGCCAACAACTTTAAACTTACTAGAAAAAGAACTAGGGTCAACACTACAGGACAGAGGAGTCAGCAGCTACTTCCTCAACAAAACTCCCACGGCTCAAGCAGTAAAGTCAAGAATAAATGAATGGGATGCAATTAAACTAAAATTTTTTTGCACAGCTAACGATCTAGTCAAGAGCATCAAGAGAGAACCTACAGAATGAGAGAAAACCTTTGCCTGCTACACCTCAGACAGAGGGCTAATATCCAGAATATACAAGGAACTAAAGAAACTAAACACCAAAATCACAAATAATCCAATCGATAAATGGGCTACGGATCTAAAAAGAAACTTCTCACCAGTGGAAGTCCAGAAAGCCCATAAATATATGAGAAAATGCTCTACATCATTAGTTATAAGGGAAATGCAAATCAAAACTTCAATGAGATACCACCTCACTCCTGTTAGAGTGGCAAAAATGAAAAATTCTAACAACAACAGATGATGGAGTGGCTGTTGGAAAAGAGGAACACTGTTATACTACTGGTGGGACTGCAAACTGGTTCAGCCATTATGGAAAGCAGTGTGGAGAATCCTCAAAAAATTAAGGATGGAACCACCTTATGACCCAGCTATCCCACTCCTGGGTATTTTCCCCAAAGAGTTAGAATCAGCATATTATAGTGATGTGGCTCCCTCAATGTTTATAGCAGCTCAATTTATTATAGCTAGACTATGGAACCAATCCAGATGCCCCTCATTCGACACGTGGATACAAAAACTTTGGTACATATATACAATGGAATACTACTCGGCCATTAGAGAAGACGATATTATGGCTTTTGATATCTAATGGATGGAGATGGAAAGAATTATGCTCAGTGAATTATCCCAATCTCAGAGACTCAACAGCCTAATGGTATCTCTCATCTGTGGAAGCTAGAATACATGGGGAAGCAGTAGGTTAAAATGCTAATCTAACAATAACTTCAAATTGTATGATTCTCAGCATAATAGAGGGATGACTCCCTAGGATACTTGGAAGCTTAGGGAGGGGGATGGGATGGGGGAGGGTATTTAAATAACTCCTAGGAGACTGGAGAGTGGGAATATGGGAGAATCATCTCAGAAGGAGATCTCTGTCCTACATGAGATATCCATTTAACTCAGGAATTCTTCTGGGGGAAACAGCAATAGGGGGAACCCAAGCTGGACATCCATGATATGGCATTACCCCTGGATAACTAAGTATATATACATTGGTTCTTGACTGTTTGATAATGTTTCCCCCTCAATTGTATCTCTATATCCATCTAATAAATAAAAAAAAACTGGCGTTATCTTGATAGGGTTTGCATTGAATCTGTATAGGGCTTTTGGCAGAATGGCCATTTTAATTATGTTGAGTCTGTGTAACCAAGAACATGAAATTATTTTCTATTCAATCATGACTTTTTCAATCTTTTTTTAATGTTCAATAGTTTTCATTGTAGAGATTCTTTATATCACTTGTTAGATAAATGCAAAGATACCAACATCATTCTTCATGGATGTAGAAAAAGCAATTCTCAAATTCATTTGGAATAACTGGAAACCAAGAATAGCCAAAACATCACTATGCAGGAAAGAGGAAGCAGGAGGTGTCATAAAACCTGAACTAAAATTATACTATAAGGCTATAGTTACAAAAACAGCATGGTATTGGTATCAAAACAGACATAAAGACCAATGCAACAGACTAGAAGATACTGAGACAAACCCACAAATCTTTACCCATTTGATATTTGACAAAGGGGTCAAGAATATAGTGTAGAAGAAAGACAGCCTGTTCAACAGATGCACTGGACAAACTGGACAGTCATTTGCAGATGACTGAAATTAGATCCCTATCTTTCATCCTGCACAAATATCAAACCAACATGGATCAAAGAATTAGAAATTAAACCAGCAACTACACAATTGCTAGGAGAAAAAAAATAGGATCAACACTCCACGACGTTGGTGTAGGCACCTCTTTCCTTAACAGGGCCCCCGCAGAGTAAGAAAACCAAGAATATGAGTCAGATGCCATTACACTGAAATGCTTCTGCTCAGCTAAAGAAGTAGTCAAGAGTGTTAAGAGAGAACCTACTGAATGGGAGAAAATCTTTGCCTGCTATGCCTCTGACAGGGGACTGCATCAATGTTTATAGTAGCTCAATCTACAACAGCTGAATTATGGAACCAACCCAGATGCCCCTCCCTGGATGTGGATTCAAAAACTGTGGTGTGTGTATGTATGTGTATGTGTATATATACATATTGGAGTTCTACTCTGCTATTAGAAATAATGATATGGCATTTGCCACCAAATGGATGGAGATGGAAAAAAATATGCTGAGTGAATTATTCCAAAATAAGATTTAAGGGATGAATGTTTTCTCTCATATGTGGTAGCTAGAATAAAATTTAAAGCTTAGGTAACTATCATCTTGTCTAAGTAATAATCTCAACATAGGTGAAATCTCACATAAGTAGGGGGAATCA
>PVKS010027899.1:0-19306 GCA_004027875.1 Aplodontia rufa
TTTTTTTTTTTTTTTCAAAGAGAAAGAGTGAGAGTCTTTTTTTTTTCATCTTGTTTTTGTTTTTCCTCCAATTAGTTGCCTATGTGATGCTGGGGATTGAATCCTGGTCCTTGCACATGCAAGACAAACGTTCCTTCACTGAGCCACTTCTCCAGCCCTATGCTTTTTAATTTTTAGCATCTGTACATTCTATAGTGATTAAATCTCGCTCATTCCTGATACAGGAAGCTTACAAGTTTTATTGATCTCAAAGAATTACATTTTGGCTTGCCATGCACAGTGGCACACCCATGTTAATCCCAGCACTTCTGGGGGCTGAGGCATGAGGAACTCAAGTTCAAAGCCAGCCTCAGCAAGTTTGCAAGGCCCAGAGCAGCTCAGCAAGACCCTCTCTCAAAATAAAAAATTAAAAAATTACATTTTGGCTATATTGATTTTATTTATATGTGTATATATATATTACATGTACATAATATATATAAATTTGTTATTGAGAATTCAACCAAGGAGTACAAATCCCCAGCCCTTCTTATTTTTTTATTTTGAGATAGGATCTCACTAAATTGCCCAGGCTGGCCTCAAACTTGTCATACTCCTGCCTTAGCCTCCCGGATTTCAGGCAGGTACCACTGTGCCCTGCTGATTTTCAGTATTTTTCTGTTTTCTATTTCTTTCCTTTCTCCTGGTTACTTTGGCTTTAATTTTCAACCTCTTTTTTCAGTAATTCAACGTGAAAGTTGAAGATATTTTTCTTGTATAGGTTTTTAGTGCTATAGTTGTTCCCCTAAATACTACTTTACAGAATTGTAATATGTTCTATATTTTCATTAAGTTCAAAATAGTATATATGTATATATATGTATAGATGGATAATTTTTTTATACTAGGCACTGAATTCAGGGCCTTATACATGGTATGCAAGTGCTCTCTACCACTGATCATATCCCAAGCCTTTTTTTTTTTTAAAGAGAGAGGGACAGAGAGAGAGAGATAGAGAGAGAAACAAGTTTTATTTAGTTTTTCATGTGGCTTTTGTTGCTTCAAGACTTTGTTGTATAGGTGTTGCTGGGGTTTGAACTTGTGGACTTGCGCTTTCCAGGCAAGCGCCGTAACCACTGAGCTGCTTCTCCGGCCCATCCTGAGCCTTTTTTAAAAAAAAATTCTGTGATCCATGGATTGCTTTAAAAGGGGTTAACTTTCCAAATATTGTAAGATTTTCAAAAATTTTTGTTTTGCTGTCTAATTTCATTTCAATGTAGTCTGAGTATTATTACTTAGTATAATTTAATCCCTTCAGATTTAAGATGTTTTATGACCCAGCATATTGTTTATTTTGCTAAATATTCCAGGTATACTCAACAGCAATATATATTTTACTGTTACTGGGCAGAGTGTTTTATAAAGATCAGGTAGGTCAAGTTGGCCAATAATGTTCAAGTCCTCACTTATTTTGTGCCCAGTTGTTCTATCAATTATTGAGAGGGCTATTGAAATCTTAACTGTAATTATAATTGTGGAGTATATTCTTTGCTCCAAATCTATTGATATTAATATGACTCCCCTAGCTTTCTTTTGAATATTGTTTTTTATCTTTGATACTAAGGGTTGAACCCAGGAGCACTTTACCACTGAGCTACATTCCCAGTTCTTATTTTTGAGAAACATCTTGCTAAATAGCTAAGGCTGGCCTCAAATTTGTGATCATCCTGCCTCAGTTTCCTGAGTGGGTGAGATTACAGACATGCACCACCATGCCCCGCTTATATCTTTCCTTACTTTTTCTCATTACCTACTTTTGTCTTTATGGATAAAATGTTTTCCTGTAGGTAGCATATCATTTGTTCCTTCTTAGAATCCAATCTGACAAAAATAACATTATGGGATTTACTTATTTATTTGTCTATTCATTTATTTATTTTCTTGATACTGGGGATTTGACACTCTACCACTGAGCTCCATCCCCAGCCCTTTTTATTTTGAAACAGAGTCTCCCCAAGTTGCTTAGGGCCTCCCTCTATTGCTGAGGCTGGACTTGAACTTGCCATCCTTCTCCATCAGCCTCCTGAGTTGCTGGGATTATAGGGATTTTCCAGCTGCCTTTAACATTTCTTGTACTGCAAAGATGCTCTTGAATTCTTTCAACTTTTTTTTTAATCTGAAAAGAAAATCTTTACTTTGCCTTTCCCTTTTTCTTTTCTAAGCCTAACTATATCCAGCTTTATTAAAGATACATTTCATAGAAAACAACCATAACAATTCAGGTAGGATGTGGGCAAACAACTTTCAAACTCCTTTCTTGGATGGACTACCAAAATCAAAAAGCCACTATAATACCCAATGAAGGGCTGGAGTGGTGGCTTAGCGGTTATGGTGCTTGCGTGGCATGGGTGAGGATCCGGTTTGAACCGCAGCATTGTGCACAATGAAGTGTGTTGGATCAACGAAAGCCACATGAAAAAACGAAACAAAATTCTCTCTTTACAAAAAACAAACAAACAAACAACAAAAAACCCAGTGAAGCTTTCTTTTGATGCTCTGAATAGGGAAAGTTTAGAGTGAGAGTTGACATTTCACATTTGACATGTTGTTTAACAACTTTTCATGAGCTGACCCTGACTTTCAGGAAATGAAATGAAAATGGCAGAATTATTAATCTGAATATCCACAATCTAGAAAAAGAACTGCTGCTCTTTTGAAGGACACTATCTCTATGCCCCTGGAAAGTCCAGGTTGCCCCACACACTGGCAAAACCAACTGATGGGAGTCAGGTCTCAACAGGTTTTTAGGTTTAGGGGAGTTAAGTCTATGCTGATGGCAGAGTGGAAGAGGAAGACAAAGATGAATTTTTCCATACCACAAGGGTTCTGTGCCTTGTGGTATGGAAAAGGTGGCTATGTGTGTCAACATCAGGGAATCCCCACTCCTGGGAGCCAAGAGGAAGTCTCTCAAAACTAGCAGGGAATGGTGGTTTCCCCCGCAGCAGTACAGCTTTGGAGACGTTCTTTGAGCGACACATGCTCCTTCTCCCCCAAACAATAATGAGATGTTTTGTATGCTAACAATACAGCTTAAAAAAATAAAAGTCTGCATTTTTGTAAAACTTGATCAAAAATACTATTTCAAATTGTACAGTTACCAGAAGTACACAGTTAACCAAAACGTACACACTTGGCATCTCCAGCACCTTCAGCTTTCTGTGCCTGCTTTGTTTTGCCATCTCCATTTTCTGCAGGGTTATTCCCATCCTTGCCAGGGTCACCTTTTCCCTTTGGGTTCCTTTTCTCCCTTCTTTGCAGGGGACCTTTTAGGCTTGGGCTCTGGCTTTGGAGCGGGTTTAGCAGACAACCTGGTGCATCTTCTCTGTGGTTCATCCTTCACGTTGGCTTTGTCTCCTTTAGCATCCCCTTCAGCCTTTCTCTCAGGCATGGTGGCAATGGTGGCAGGATGCAGGTGCTATACCTGGGGATGCAGCAGTGCATCCCCCTTTGGCTCAGGGGTTGTCCTCGATGCTGCTTCCCACTGCTTTGTTCTTCTTTGTGTGTGTGTTGCTAGGGATAGGACCAAATGTTATGCATGTGCTAGGGAAGTACTGTGCCTCTCAGTTACAATCCCCAACCCCTTGCCATGTGACTTTATGCCAGCCAACCCTGGGCACTATTCCCTCTAGTTCTTTCTGATTTTTTCCCTTTAGCTTTGAGTAGTAGTTTGCTAACATGGTTGTGCTGATCAGGATTCTGTTGAAGAGAGGAACCTTCTGCAGATCTCTAGAGAGTTTTCTCCTCTGGAATTCTGTCCTAAAGTTTAGTTTCCCCAGGTTATCAGCTCAAGGAGTCCAGCAGAGTCCACCAAGCTACTCCACCAAAATACTCCTTTGTATTTTGCAGCCTAGAACCTGAATGGGGACAAGCTCAGGGCTCAGGACTCCCTGCATTTGCTTTCTATTATTTAGGGATCATTGTCTTTTGCTGTCTGCTATCCAGTTTCTTGAAGACCACTTTCATATATTGCCTTGGTTTTGTTTTTGGATATTTAACATGAGAAAGTAAATATGGTCCTATTACTGATCTTTGTTGGAAGTGAGAGTCTTGGCACACACATAAAAAGATACAAGAATGTCTTAACTAGCAAGCTTCCAAAATGCATTTTTTAAGTTATTCAATTGCTACGCAACTCCAATCAAAGAGAGTATTTCTGTTCTCTAGGGAGATAGAATTTTTAATTACACTTAAGTTAAATTCTAGGAAAATGTGTGGATCAGGTAATTCCATAGTTTTTGTTTTTCTGTATTGCAGATTGAACAAAGGAGCGCCCAACCATGGAGCCACATCCCCAGCTCTTATTTTGAGGCAGGATCTTGCTAAGTTACCCAGACTGGTCTTCAATATGTGATCCTCCTGCCTAAACCTCCCAAGTTACTAGCACTACAGGCAAGCTGCCACCATTCATGGCTCCCTAAAACATTTTTTAATAATGTATAACAAACTGTCTTCTGGTTTTCACTGGGATTACAGACTTTGCCACTATGCCTAGTCCAGAGGCTGAATTATTAAAAATTTAAATGGTATTTTGCTTCATACTAGAAATTAATGATGATTTCTTTATTTATTATTAAAGAGAGAGGGAGACAGAAGAATCAGTTTTATTTATTTTTCCATCTTTTTTTTTTGTTTTTCTAACACTTATTGGTGTACGTAGTGCTGGAGTTGTGAACCCAGGTCCTCATGCATACTAGGCAAGCAATTGCTAAGCCACTGCTCCAGCCCAATCATTTCTTTTAGAGTGCTTAAATAGTTTAGGTCTTAAGAAGAGAAAACCAATTTAGTTTTCCCAAGAATTTCCCTTGTATTCCTCAAATGTTGTGTATGTAATTTCATCTTATGGTATTACTGGAATATTTGGAAATTGAAAAAAATCAGTAAACCCATTGTTGTCTATAAAATGGCTTTACCTTTGATCTGCCTAAGAAGTTTTTGCTTTAGAGTGCTCAGGGTCACTACTGAGAAACAACAGTCTCTCAAGAGTAGTTCCACCAAAGGGAGCTTTCCTCAGGAAGCCTACAACAAAAAATAGCTTATTCTCTTTGAATTTTTGCAGGTTTCCTAATTTAACCCCATCCTGCACATGTTAGTTGGAATAAGTAACTATGTACTTGCATGGGATAGCACTATTAGGAAAACAGTACTTGGAATTGAACCCAGGGACACTCTACTGTTGAGCTACATCCCCAGTTCTTTATTTTTTTGAGACAGGGTCTCACTAAGTTGCTAGGGATCTTGTGAAATTGTTGAGGCTGGCTTTAAACTTGCAATCTTCCTGCCCTAGTCTCCTGAGTTGCTGTGATTATAGACATGCGCCACCATCCCCAGTTTGTTTTCATTTGGAGAAAGGGTCTCACTAAATAGCAGAGGCTGGCCTTGAATCTTCAATCCTGTTGTCTCAGCCTCTGGAGTTGCTGAGCTTACAGGCATGCTCCTTACCATAAATTCCTATAGGTGGGATTTTTGGATCAAAGAGCATGCACATTTTATAATTTGACAGGTTAAATAAGTTATTTTATATGCAAACAATGAAGTGCAGCACATAAAAAAGAACTTTTCAGTACTGATATTATTAAGAACTAATATAATCTCAGCAGCTCGGGAGGCTGTGGCAGGACTGCAAGTTCAAAGCCAGCCTTAGCAATTTAGGCCCTGGGCAACTTAGCAAGACCCTGTCTCAAAATAAAAAATAAAAAGGGCTGGGGATGTGGCTCAGTAAAGCAGCCCTGGGTTCAATACTGGTACAAAAAACAAAAAAACCCTTAATGTTTACAGCATATAAAATGGAAAAAGGAGTTGCTTATCAGCATAAAATCTCATTAACATTTATATAGAGACATTAATATTTCAGAGAGGAAAATGTGGAAGAATGTATGTCTAACTGGTTAATTCATTCACCAACTCTGAATATTATTTTTAAATTATATAAGTAATGCACAAATAAATTCATCTTGTAAAATTAGGTGGCTCAGCAGTTGAAGCTCTTGCCTGGCATGTGCAAGGACCCCAGTTCAAACCTCAGCACTACATACACAATGAAGTGTCAGAGAAACAAAGGCCAGATGAATAAATAGTTGATTCTCTCTTTCCCTCTCTCTCTTTTTTTTTTTTTTTAAAGAGAGAAGGACAGTGAGAGAGAGAGAGACAGAGAATCAATTTTTATTGAGTTTTTCACATGGCTTTCGTTGCTCTGACACTTAGTTGTGTATGTGGGTGCTGGGGTTTGAACCCGTGTACTTGAGCATGCCGGGCAAGCTCCGTAAACGCTGAGCCACCGCTCCAGCCCCTCTCTTTCCCTCTCTTAAAAAAAAAAAATTAATGCAGAAACCAAAGCAGAGGGGTGGGACATAGTGGCACATGCCTGTAATTCCAGCTTTGAGATGCTGAGGCAGTTTAGTGAGACCTTATCTCAAAAAATTTAAAAAGAAGGTGGTGGTAGGTGTTGGTGGGGGGGAGGAACTGGGGATGTAGCTCAGTGGTAAAGAGCCTCTTTGTTCAATCTCCAGTACCCAAAAGGGGAAACAAAGAAAAAAAATATTCAAATATTCATAGCAGCTTTATTTATAATAGTCCAACTCTTTAAATAGACAACTTAAAGTTCATTAATTGGTGAATGAGTAAACAATGGAATAGTACTGAGCAATTAAAAATAGTAACTGAAGGTTGGGGGTATACTTGAATAGTAGCCAAAGCCCTGGATTCATTCTCTAGTGTCACAAAAATACCTCCCCAAAATACTGATACATGCAAATAACATACATGAATCAAAATCATGCTAGAGAAGTCAGACACAAAAAGCTACATACTATATGTTTCCAGTATGAGACCCTGGAAAAGAAAATTACAGTGACAGACGATCAGTGGTCTGCCAGGGGTTGGTAGTAAAGAGAGGGTGACTTGGGGCTGGAGCGGTGGCTCGGTGGTTACAGCACTTGCCTGGCATGCGCAAGTACACGGGTTCGAACCCCGGCACCCATGTACACAACTAAGCATTGGAGCAACGAAAGCCATGTGAAAAAAATTTAAAAAAAATTATCTCTGTCTCTCTCTCACTGTCCTCTCTTTAAAAAAAAAATTAAAAGGAGCAAGAGGGAACTTCTGGGGATAACAGAAATGTTATGTATGATAATTATGGTAGCTACATACTGAATACATTTGTTAAAATTAATCAAACTGTACATTTAAAATTGGTGACTCTTATTGCAGTAAATTATATCCCAATAAAGAGGTTTTTTTAAAAGCACAGATAAACTCTTTTACTCCCACTCCAAAATCAGTTTTCTTCACTACCTGGGAAGGCCCCCTTCCTCCCTTCACACAGTTTGATCTGGTAACCACTAACTAATACAGCAAATGGATTTTTACCAGTTCTTGTTCTGCCTCCCCACCCCTCGCATTTTTATCTTACTTTACTCACGATTTCTGCCCTCCACTACACCTTGGAGATCTTTTCATTGGACTGCTATATATAGTTATATATCATTCTAACTCTTGATAGTATTCCGTAGTACGGATATGCCATAGTTTACTTGGTCATCCTATCACTCAACCATATTTACATTGTCCGCGGTGTGTGAGGTCCAAGGGATACAAAATCAGACCAGTTCCCTGCCTTCTTCGTGCTTTCAGACAAGTAGGAAAGAGGGAGCAGGCTGTCAAAACATTAAATTTGAAATCTTTACTACGAAGAGTAATAGGAGGATCTATTTAGCCAGGTGAAAAAATTACTATAAACAGAGCTAAAGGATGGATAAACATAGCTTAACTAGTGAAAGGGTAAGGAATGGGGTCACTACTAACCCTAAACTTTAACGACAGAGTGGTGGAGGAGGTGAAATTCATGAAGAACTTGATTTTATTTAATATTTTTAACAATATTTAATTTATTAATATTTTTATTTAATATTTGTAATTAGAACAAGATCATAAACATTTTTAAAGTGAGAAAGCTTTACACTTCCTGAGCAGAAGGAATAAATCTTTCATGCTTCTCCTAGAAGAGGAAAGGTACAAGAAACTTTGTTGATTTCCCCCTGTTGAAAAAGCAGCAGCCGATGAAAATGTCTTGTAGCTCTCTCCTGACATAGGATTAGGCATCTTTGGTATGACCCGGTGTGACCGACCACCTTAACAGGTCGCCACCGTTTCTCCACCCGTGGGTCTGCTTTTCACCACTTATCTGTCTGAAAGGCAAGGTCCATCTTCACTTCTCCACTACGGAAAGCTTCTGACCGCGTGCGCGGAAGGTGTAAATTGGTGGGATCTGGGAATCCCAAAGCGCTTAGAGTTCAAGGAGGGAGGCACCCAAGCAGAGGATCACTACCTAACCCATAATGCTCTTCTCGCCTTCCCGGAAGCAAGGATTACAACCCCACAATACATTTTTCCGGGCGGAAGCATCTTCCCTTGAGTCTGATTGGAAGGGATAAAGCGAGGCATTATGGGACTTTGTCTGTCTCCCAGTGAGCCTGTCCATCCGGCCTCGCCCGGCTCCTGGAGCCTCGCCCGGCTCCTGGAGCCACGTCCGGGAGGTGGTGGCAGCGAGAGTTGCACGTCAGCAAAGCTACGGCCAATCCCCTGCGTGCGCAGGCGCAGTGGCTCTCGCAGTGCCGGAAGCGCAGGGGGATGGGGCATCGGTGACGCGAATCTGTCCGCGTTGGAGGGGCCGGGCCGCTGCCACAGTCCCCGCGGCAGCCGTGTGACGTGGCATAGCCCGAGAATTAAAGTCAGAGCCCGAGCTGCCGCGCCAGTCGCCGAGCAGGTCCACGGCCCGCTAGTTTCAGTCCCGGAGCTTCATCCGTCACGCCGGGCAACGAGCCGTCCCTGCGACCCTCTTTCTGCCTCAGCTCTTTCTTTTCCCTTCGCTCAGTTTGTTGAGAGTGTGAAAACAGAAGGCCCAGGGACTCCCCGACCCCTTTTTCTGCTCTTCGCAAGTGCCACTACCGCCATGGGCCTCACCATCTCTTCTCTGTTCTCCCGCCTCTTCGGCAAGAAGCAGATGCGTATTTTGATGGGTGAGTGAGGGGCCGACCCGAGGCCAGGCCGCGGTACGGATCAGGAGAGGAGGTCTTGGGGCGGCCTCAGGGCCTGTTTTTTCCTCCGCCGGCCGTGATGGGGGAGGGGTGGCGGGCCGGGGGTCGGGAAGAATCTTTCACCGGGAACAATGGAGAAGAGTGAGCGCTCACCCCAGATCTGTCGCCTGAAGAGGTATGTTCGGAGCCTCGAGTAAAGTTCTTTTTCTGGGCTTGACTTTTCCTTGATCTGACTGAAAGCTAGATTAAATTGGCGGAGATGTGGGGGAAACGAACTCTCGGAGCGAACCCTGGAAAGGCCCATTCTGAGAGTGCGATCTTCTTTCCCTCTAACCTGGGTGTGGGCAGCGGTCTAGAGGGAGCCCAAGCGTCTCCAGCCCGCCTCCTCCCCTTTTCCCCTTCGTGTACACATTCTGCTACACCCTTGGTACGGAAGCCAGCGGCCACCGACGGCCAGGAGCCGCTTGGGGCAGGAAGTGACCTGGCTCAGTGCTGTGGCAAAGGGGCACCCTTGGTGTGCGAAAAATCCGGAGTTCTTAGAGCTCATTTTGCTAAAGTTTGCCTCGCACTAGATTGGGCTTCATCCCCACCCCCTAATTTTTAAATGAGTGTATTCCATGAAAACTGAGTTTATCATGCATCTGTTTCTTTTGGCTACTTTCAAGAACTCAAATATATTTGGTTTATTATCTTTGATTTTCAAACTAATATTTGCCCAGCTGGCCTAAGGTATTTTAATGCAGAACACTTTTGAAAAACTATTTTTAAAACCTGGTAAATTTTTAATACCTGAACTGAACGTCATGACGCTTAATTTTAGGATAATCTTGTTAAATAGTAATTAGAAAGTTTTTTAAAAAATCTTTTAAAAAAAGTCAGCCTTTAAAAACTGCTTTCTTGGGCCTTATTTTGCACAGCCCAGGGGAAGGGTCATCACTTGGGTGATGCAGGCAACCTCTCCTCCCTACTTCTGTGAGTAGTCTCTACCTCACAGTCGAATAATGGACCTGAATAATGTAAAAAGTAGCCCCTCTTAAGTTTGAACTTTAAAGCTTGTTGGCTTATTAGTTTGTTTTCTAAGGAGAGAGAGTGGACTTTTTGAGCCCACTCCCATTCTATAAAAGTTTTAAAAAAGCAAGCTTCTGTAATATTTTAAGATATAGGAAGAGTGAGTTTACACATTTGGTTCTTGTTTCATTTTCTTGTTCAGGTTCTTTACAAACCATAAAAAAGACTGTTCATGATTCATTCACAAAGTTAAGTCAACGTTTAAATTTCTCATATCTCCTTTATGAAAAGGACAGACTTTAGGAAGGCAGGCATATTATTTAAGTTTTAAGTGATTAAAAATTAGCAGTCTGAAAAAGGATCTGAAGTTGATAGGAGGACTTTTTAGACTTTGTTAAATGAAATTTCCAATCTGTTTCTTAGAGGTCAACCTGGACATAATTGTGTTCCTGAAAATATAGTATATTGGTCTTTTTAAAGATTTATCATAAATCAGTTGCAATTTTTTCATTTTCATAGTCTTTCATGATGGTTAAAACTGTCAGAGGAGGGGCTGGAGCAGTGACTCAGTGGTTGTGATGCTTGCCTGGCATGCTTAAGTATCCAAGTTTGAACCCCAACACCAGGTACTCTAGGAAGTGTTGGAGCAACAAAGGCCACATGAAAAACTAAATAAAATTCATTTTCTCTCTCTGTCTCTCTCCTTGCCCCTCTCTCTAAAAAAAACCAAAATGTGTCAGAGGGTGATGAAGTGTAGAATTGTGCTATAAGCACTTTCTTATATTTGCTTTATTGGGAAAACTTTCCCCTCCTTTCCATATAATCATCAGAAGAAAATGGAAGAGGATAATTATTTAACTTTCTGTGAGGAATAGAAATCATGATTTGGGATTATTTGTTTTATGTCATATATTATTACTCAGGTTTGCTGTTCTTATTTTGCACTTTTAATTTAGAAATAATCAGTTTTACTTGCTTAAAAACACTAGTCACAAGGCCAACTTTTATGGTAACTTATTAGAGGAAGCATAAACAAAGATGTTCATGAACAGGGAAAGAGGTGGTTTGGAAGTTTGATAAGTCTTAAATATTTTTCTTTGTGAGTGATTGGCAGCATAAACAACAGGTCACTTTTAAGGTATCTCCTACCTGTTCAAGTACTGGAATTACCAGTGGGTGATTGTTTTTCCATATTTCCTTAGTGTTCTTTTTTGCTTATAAAGCTTAACATGCATGCTTTCTTGAGTCAATAATTTTTTCAGACTTTTTTTTTTTTTTTTAATGCTGTTGAGGGTTGAACACAGAGCCTGGTGCTAAGCAGGTGAACTATCACTGAACTACACCCCAGCCCTATATTTATTTTAAAGTGTATTAAGAGTTAGCAGTTAATGTGTGTGTTTTGCCAAGCTACTGTGAAAAAGATGTAAATTTAATTCCTGCCCTTACTGCTTCCCAAAAGATCAAGTAATTTAAAAAAGTGTTGGAAGGTAGGGATGGTAGTTAACTATAATTATAAATAAAAGGCCAATACTATCAAATTTAAAGTCTTCTGAAAGTTTGATGGATAGAAACTGTATTATTTATAAGGGCTAATTACTCATGTGAATGCTACTGAGGACAGCCAGTTTCCACCCTGTATTTCTAATGGAGCTGGAGTTAGAAAGCAG
Source organism: Aplodontia rufa (assembly GCA_004027875.1). NCBI lineage: Eukaryota > Metazoa > Chordata > Mammalia > Rodentia > Aplodontiidae > Aplodontia > Aplodontia rufa. The sequence continues at coordinate 11,747 of PVKS010027899.1, forward strand.
TAGCTCTACATAATCTTATTTTTATTTTAAGTTAGGTCTCCATATATTGGTCCATGATAAAATGTAAGGGAATCCTTGAATTTTGTTTATATCTGAATATGCTCATGGGTTCTTCAGAGGATAGTTGTTAATTCTGACCTCTTTTACTTTGAACTTTTGAGTTGTTGCCTGTTGAAAAGATGGAAAAGTAAGGCTTTCTAAAAGCTTGCTAATGCCAGTGTAGTCTGTGGTTTATTGGGATCAGAGAGGTTCAAGAGGAAGGATCTTCTGTTTGCCAAATTTAAGGAATTTTAGCAATATTTTACATGAATCTTGAATCTAAAGAAAGGTGTTTCATACTTTTTCAGCATATTTTCTAAACCCACTTATTACCCAATTTTTTCTTTTCTTCTCTTTTAAAAGAGAGAGGGATAGTGAGAGAAAGAATCAATTTTATTTAGTTTTTATGTGGCTTTCTTTGCTCCAGTATGTCATTGTGTACATGGTGCTAGGGTTCGAATTCTTGTCCTAGCACTTGTCAGGCAAGTGCCATAACCACTGAGCTACCACTCTAGCTCCTATTTTGCAATTTTTTTTGTCCTGATTAAAAAAATATATCCTGTTTGTGTAATTTAGACAACATGTGAAAGAATAATTACCTGTAATTATTGTTTCACTATTGTCATTTTTACCGTCAGTATTTTAGGTTTTTGTTCTTTTAAAATCAACTTGTGATGGTTTTGTGTTCTCTCTCTTTAACTTAGCATATTGCAGATGTGTTTCTCATGTCATTAGTTGATAACATAATAGCTAGCCTTTTTTTTTAAGGTCCTAGGCTGGAGATGTAGCTCAGTGTAGAGCACTTGCTTAGCATGTGTGAGGTCCTGGGTTTGATTCCCAGCACCAAAAGATAAAATAAGACCCTTCTAATTAGTTCTGTAAAGGTAATAATGGAAAGAGCAAAAATGGAATTTCATTCCACTAGAAAGTTGATACAGCCATCCTTAAATGCACCTTCTTGTATTAAAAAGTACAGCTGACAGAGACTTATGATTTGCTTCTTTTTAACTCAGTAAAAGTGCAGATGTTCCTGAACAATTAAGTAGAAGCAAAACTTTGGCTCATTATAATTTTTTTCACATCTGGTGGCCTTAGTTTCAGTTTATTTTTATTTCATTTATTTATTTACTTTTTTAAAAGAGAGAATTAATTTTATTTTTTCATCTGGCCTTTGTTTGTCCAACACTTAGTTGTATATGTAGTGCTAGAGTTTGAACCCAGATCCTCACACATGCCAGGCTAGTGCTCCAACTGCTGAGTCACCACTCCAGCCCCTCAAGAATCTTGAAAGCTGCCCTCTGTTGCCTGGTGGGTCAGTTTCAGTGTAGAAGCTCAAACCTCTGAGATATTAGATAAAATATTAAAGTACAATACATAAAAATTTAAAGGTAGAACGGCAGTATATATAAATGCTACTTGAGAGTTCTGGCATCAGGATTAGTTAGGGTTTTTTGTTTGTTTCTTTTTTTTTTTCCATTGGGATATTCATATACCATAAAATTGAGCCCCAGTGTATGTACAATTCACGGTTTTTGGTATAATTGCAAAGTTTTGTAGCTATCACCACTGTCTTAATTCCAGATTATCTTCATCATTCCAAAAAAGAAATCTGTACCCTTGAGTCACTTCCATTTTCCTCTTTCCCCAATCCTCTGGCACCTTCTCATGTACTTTTTTTGTACCATGGAATCATGTCATATGTGGCCTTTTGTGTGGCCTTTTTTCACTTGACATGGTGTTTTCAAAGTTCCTATTATAGCATGTATTTTGTACTTCATGCCTTTTTTAAATGCCAAGTGGTAATTCCATTGTATGGATATAACACATTTTGTTTATTCTTTCATCAGTTAATGGAAATTTGGTTGTTTGTACTTTGTGTGCCTAATAATGCCTTTAATGAACATTTATAATAATTTATGGAGGGGGTGGGGCACATATTTTACTTCTCTTGGTCAAATACCTGGAAGTGGAATTTTGGGGTCATATGGTAATTGTTGAACATTTTTGGAAACTGACAAACTGTTTTACAAAGTAGCTATACCATTTTACGTTCCCACTAGGTACGTAAGAGGCTTCTAATTCTCCAGGACACCTAGGGTTTTGAATACCTCGTTCTTGTCCTTCATTGATTTTGGGGTCATTTCTAAACCTGAGATGCCTCATTATGAGGATTAAAATGTCAAAAATACAGACCTAGTATTATGCTTAGAACAGAGTAAATACTCAAATTATTATTTTAAAGTTAATGGTATATTTCAAACTTTTAAAAAAATTTGAAAGGGAAAATGAAATTAAAAAGAAAAAAACAAAAATAATTTGAAAAAGAAAGAAAAACATAAAGAAAAACCAACCATTTTTCCCTTCTGAAAAGATAGTTCATTCTTTATAGTGTTTTTCCTTTCTGTACTTGTTTTTTTCCTACAAGTTGAAATAAGTGCATCCAGCTTCTTTAACTTATAATGTAAATATTTTTCTCTGCTGTTAGTTGGTAGACATAATTTTTAATGATTGGCAAAGATTACTGTGGTAGTTTTGCTTGGTATGTTAGCACTTTGATGAAAGTAATACAGACCAAGTTAAGGAGAACAAGTAATGAGTCTGGCATTCCTTTCAATACACTGACCTGTTTATCTGATGGAGGGAGGGAAAACATTGCTGGCCTGTACAGATTACTTTTATATTAGTTATAGTTTCATTTTGTGGGAAAATCTTATTGCTAAATATTGCAATATTAAGGACTTAAGAAATTACTAAATTGGCACAAAACTGTTAGGTCAACATATTCTTATGTGAAAACTAGGAGTTTTTTAAAGTGCATCCTTTTTTTGGTACCAAGGAATTGAACCCAGGGATGCTTATGCACTAAGCCACATCACAGCCCATTTTTGGGTGGGGGGTCTTGCTAAGTTGCTGAGACTGGCTTTGAACCTTAGCCTCTCTAGTGGCTGAGATTATAGGTGTGCGCCACCATGCCCAGTTTAAATGCTTTAAGAAAAAAAAGACTCTTTTGGTTTGTATTTATGCAGTGCCATTATTTTGGATACAATTGAAAGATATCTTTTATGTGGCAGTGAGCCATTACATCCTTGTTTGGGGGGGACTTTTTTTTTTATGGTGGTGTAGATCAGACTCTGCCACTGGGCTATATCCCCAGCGCTGTTGTCTTGTAATTTGTTTATGTTGCTGGGGGATCAAACCCAGGGGTTCGTGAATACTTGGCAAGCTTTCTACCACTGAGCTACAGCTCTAACCCTTTGTAGTGCTTCCCTTTAAAAAAAAAAAAAGTATATACACAAGGCTGTAAAGTGAAAATATAATGAGCTCAACATTTTGATAAAAGAAATTTACTTCTCTTTCATATATAATGAAAGCAATCTGCTAATCAGGTAAAAATATTCAGTAATTGCTGGGCATGGTGACACAAGTCTGTAATCTCAGTGGTTTAGGAGGCAAGAGGATTGCAAGCTCAAAGCCAGCCTCAGTAGCTTAGGGAGACCCTGTCTCAAAATAAGTGTTGGGGATGTGGCTCAGGGGTTAAATGCTGCTGGATTAATTCCCTGGGACCCTCCTCACTCCCAAATTTGCAAAAGAGAAGTAAGAGAACTATTAAACATACTACCAGGGCTGGGGGTGTATAGCTCCATGGTAGAGCACTTGACTGGCATACCTGACCTGAGGCCCTCTAGCATTGAAGGAGAGGAAAAAAATACAAGCAGATATAAAGCTTATTAAAAGAAAAATTGGATTACCTATGCTTTTCTATAACTTACAATTATTACTTGTCTTAGATTTCATACATTTTTGGATTAATGTTGTTTATTAGTTTTTACTTTTTATTTTGTTGGTATGTATGGTACTGGGGATTGAACCCAGGGGTGCTCTACTATCTTTTTTTTTTTTTTTTTAAAGAGAGAGGGACAGTGAGAGAGACAGAGAAAGAGAGAAACAACTCTATTTAGTTCTTCACATGGCCTTAGTTACTCCAACACCCAGTTGTGTTACGTGGTGCTGGGGTTTGAACCCAGGTCCCCGTGCTTGCCAGGCAAGCGCCGAAACCGCTGAGCCACCGCTCCAGCCCCTCTACTATCCTTTTTATTTCTATTTTAGAACAGAGTCTTGTTAAGTTGCTTAAGATGGCCTCAAACTTGTAATCCTCCTGTTTCAGCTTCCCCAGTCACTGGTTTACAAGCATGGCCGGCTTTTACATTGTTCTTTTTTTTTTTTTACATTGTTCTTAAATGGTTTTATGAGGTGCCTTGGACCTCCAGTGAGGATTGGTCAGTTATCAAAATATGACAAGTTTTTTTCCCCCCTAAGCTGCATCTCGGTTTCAGTTCTGACTTGATTTGTCTTTGGAATTCAAGGTGAATTTTGATTTTCTTAAAAATTTTGATCAAAATCACCTAAACAGGTTTTATTCTCTCTAGAGATGTAGTTTTGGTAAATAATAATAATAATGTCTGTTTTTTTTAACCACCCTCTCCCACTTTTCTTTTTTGTATTTTTACTTAGGATACCAGACTTTAACGTGGTGACTTGTCTTTGTGTAATTTTTTAAATTATGCTTTCTTCTTTTTTTTAATGCTGGGATCAAACCCAGGGTTTTCTACATGCTAGGTACCATTCTACCACTGAGTTACATTCCAAGATCCCCTGATCTTTTTGATACTGTTTCATATTCACAATAAAACTTGCTTTAGTAGTTAAGCCCAAGAATGAAGGCTTGGAGTGGACTGAGTACTGTGACTAGTATGTGTCATAGAATTTTGGAAATAATAAACCTGCATTCCAGCATGAAGGAGGAATAGAGTTTTGTTAGAAGGCACTGGTATAAGACGGCATAAGAGGCTTGAGCCTGGAGAAAAAAGTCTTAAAGCTGCCCTTTTTTGGGAACAGAGTAGGAGGGATTAGGTGAAATGAGTCTGAATTACCTATAATCTTCGTTTTGAACAAACTGATAAAAATTAAACTTACTGCACAGGAATGTAAACTAGATAATTGTGATGGTTTTAGTTTTTTAAAACACTAGCATTGCTTTCATGTGTTAAGTCATGCTTTGATTTAAATATAAAGAAAGTGTCCTTGGCTGCAGTCAGTACTCAGTTTAATTGCAGTCAGTACTCAGGTTTTAAAAAATCTATTGTAAAAATAAACAAAGGCAGCTAAATATGAGGTTCTTAGAAGAAAAATGATGCATTCAGTGAGGTTACTTGGGGCCTCAGCCTCACAAGTTGCTGGACTACAGATGTGCACCACCATACCTTGCCTCATCTTCTAGTTATGTTTTAAAAAATAATATGATAGGCAGGTGCTGTGATGTGCGCCGGCAATCCCAGGTATTTGGGATGCTGAGGTAGGAGGTTTGCAGATTCGAGGCCATCCTCAGCAACTTAGTGAGGCCCTGTCTCAAAATAAAAAATATTTAACCTTGGGCTGAATATATGGCTCAGTGGCAGAGTGCTTGCCTATCATGTGCAAGACTCTGGGATTGATCCCTAGCACCACCAAAAAAGAGAGAGAAAAAGGTGGGAGGGGGCACTCTACTAAGTTGTGGCAAAACTAGAGATTAGATTCTTAGTCGGCTTTGCTACTGTGTGCTGTCTTGCTAGGTCTAGAAAGAAAAATGAAAAGGCTTCTTATAGGATATATATTGCCTTTGGGAATCAGAAATAAGATAATTTTTGTTTCTCTGATTTGTGCCTTGAGCAGTCAGCTTTTACTTTCAAGCTAATAAGTCATTGTAAAATTATTTCTTTGTATGCTTTTGGCCTAGATTTTAAATCTATAATGTCTTCTTCTAGTTGGATTGGATGCTGCCGGCAAGACGACCATTCTGTATAAACTGAAGTTAGGGGAGATAGTCACCACCATTCCTACCATTGGTAAGAAAGTTTACAGTTGATTTTAATTTATATCTTAATAGAAAAAATTTAGAATCTGTGTTTTTGTTAAAGTTGATGATCTTATTATAAGATACTCCACAATAAAGGAGTTTATTTTCTTAATCATGCTTTTTATTGTGCATAGCAGTCATTTTTGTTTTTTCTTGTAGGTTTTAATGTGGAAACAGTAGAGTATAAGAACATTTGTTTCACAGTATGGGATGTTGGTGGTCAAGATAAAATTAGGCCTCTCTGGAGGCATTACTTCCAGAATACCCAGGTAAGAATATTGTATAAGTTTTTTTAAACTTTTTAAAAATGGATTTCAGGCTCTGAATTTTATATTAATATCTAGTTTTACAAGGAGGTTAGTGTTTACTATATGAGTTGATCTTATTACTACTCCTTTAGTGTACTCTTGCTCATACTTTGAAAGCTAAATTACCTGTGGTTGAAGAGTTACATAGCAAACCCAGTAAGGTTTTGGAAAATGGACATAGTGGCATATGCCTGTACTCCCAGCCACTTGGGAGGCTGAGGCAGGAGGATTGTGAGTTCAAAGCGAGCATCAGCAATTTAGTAAAAGGCCCTGAGCAACTTAGCAAGACTCTGTCTCAGAAATAAAAAATGAAAAATAAGGGCTGGGGATGAGCCACAGTGATTAAGCACCCTTGGGGTTCAATCCCTGATACCCCCCACCAAAAATAAAAAAAGATTTTGGAAGATGATGTGGGATGGGTGCAGATGCTGTTTTCAAAAATGAGTTGGGGGCTGAATGACTCATCAGTTATAGCGCTTGCCTCATATGCACCAGAAGGTGGGTTTGAAACCCAGCACCACGTACACAACACATGGAAGTGCGGAGCAACCAAAGCCACATGAAAAACTAAATAAAACTGATTCTCTCTTTCTTTGTGTCACTGTACCTCTCTCTCTCTCAAAAAAAAAAAAAAAATGAGTTAGGTCTCTCATCAGTTAGTTTGTCTGCTTTTAATCTTAGTTTAGAAAGTAAGGTATGTATGACTTTCTGTTTTAGTGGTTTCTAACGAATGTGAGGCAGTGATAGACCTGTGTAGCCAGATAAGTGTTTACTACATTTATAATACATGAAAGTAAATACTATGTTGACTTGTAAGATAATATTTTTTTTATTATCATGTACTACATATAATCCTGGCATGGAAGAAACTTCATTGATCCCCTGTAGATTAGGAGTTCTCAAATTTCGCTACACATTAGAATCAACTGAGGAGCTATCAAAATCCCAAAGCCTCAAACAAAGCCTAATACCATTTGAATTAGAATCTCTGAGCAATTGGGCTGGAGTGGTGGCTCAGTGGTTACAGCGCTTGCCTGGCATGCGAGTGTGCCATGTATACAACTAAGTGTTGGAGCATCAAAAGCCAAATGAAAACTAAATAAAAATTCTCTTTCACTGTCCCTCTCTCTCTTAAAAAAAAAAAGGAAAGAAAGAAAAAGAAAGAAAAAAAGAAAAGAAACAAGAATGTTGGTGGATGTGGTGGTGCAGGCCTGTAATTGCAGCAACTTAGGAGGCTGAGGCAGAAGAAACCCAAGTTCAGAGGCAGCTGTAGCAACTTAGCAAGGCCCTAATGAATTTAGTGAGACCCTGTCTCCATAC
>PVKS010027900.1:0-27022 GCA_004027875.1 Aplodontia rufa
CCTCGAAGGCTGCAATGTCATTGTTTCTAATTGCTGTGTAATATTCCATGGTATAAATGTACCACAGTTTTTGGATCCATTCTTCCTGTGAGGGACACCAGGGTTGTTTCCATAGCCTAGCAATAGTAAATTGTGCTGCTATGAACATCGATATTGCTGTGTCACTGTAATGTGCTGATTCTAAATCCCCTGGAAAGATGCCCAGGAGTGGAATAGCAGGGTCGTATGGTGGAGCCATCCCTAATTTTTTAAGGATTCTCCATACTGCTTTCCAGAGGGGCTGTACCAGTTTGCAGCTCCTCAGAAGACTTTTGATTTGGTTCCTCACCAAGAATCGTAAGTTCTTTGATGGCCAGGATGACTTCAGTTATATTCTTCTAACTTCTTCCCCAAACACAGCATCGGCCTAGGTAAACGACTAACCACTTGATTGATGTCTAAGAGAAAATTTAAGCTGAGAAAGTTACTGACACCTGTGGCCTCATGGCCTTGAGTATTTTCAACCTTAAGAAGTTATAATAATGCCCAAGACTCTTCGCACGTTCATTGTGTGCCAGACACTCCCCTGGGCATCTTATGTGCCTGGTCTTATTTTGTCTTCACAACTCGATGCAGCCACTTACTGCAGATCCCCACACCGCCCAATTAAGCAAAACTAGGCACAGAAGAGCTAACTACGAGGCGCACAGACACTAAGAAGTGAAACTGGGATTCACACCCAGTCGGACCCCACAGCCCGAGCACATGGGCATCCCCTGCTGTGACAACTGTGATCTTCCCCGTGGCAGGATTTGCAAGTTGGAATAGGAATCTTACCTACAAAGAGACCTGGAAAGTATTGTAAGTGCAGTATTTTTTGTCAGCTTTTCCACTGCTGTGACCAAAAACACCTGACAAGAATAGTTTTAAGGAGGAAGTTCATTTGGGGCTCACGGTTTCAGAAGTCTCAGTCCATAGATTGCCAACTCCATTGCTTTGGACCCAAGGTGAGGCAGAACATCAGGGTGGAAGAGTGTGGTAGAGGAAGGTGGCTCAGAACCTGGCACCAGGAAGCTGAGAGAGCTCCCCTCACCACTGACAAAACATAAACTCCAGAGATGTGCCCTCAGGGACCCCCCACCTCCAGCCACACCCCATCTGCCTACAGTGACCGCACAGTTCATCCTTATTAGAAGATTAATGCAGTGATTGGATTAAGGTGCATGACCCCGTTGTTTCACCTCTGAACATTCTTACACGGTCTCACACGATGAGCTTTTGGGCGACACCTCATTATCTAAACCATAACAAGCACCAGCTACAGCCCACATCAGTGTTGTTCATCCTGGGTTCCTGGCAACAGAAGGTCTGCAGCGTACTGTCACCCTACGCAGCTAAACATTGACACAAACAGAGGTCAGATCACAGCAGAAACCACGCTGTCTTGATTTTCAAACATGAACTTCAGCAAACAATATATTCTCCCACCCAACACTGATGCTGAATCCAAAAGTTTCTGGAGCGGCAAGAAAATGGCAGAAGCAAAATGTAAACATTGTCAGAGCTTATAATAAATGACGGTTAATATAACTTGAAAAGATTATAGCTCAGAAATTTACTTCCTCTGCTTCCCATTATTTAATAATTTATTATATGAAATCTATTGACCTTTCTGTGGGCTTTTTTTTTTCCCTGAGAGGAAGCTGGAGCGTTAATTATGGCTTAGCTGTTTTATTGAGCAACATTAGCATACAAATAGGACATCAATAACCAATTACAATCTTCATCTAGGAAAAGCAGGTCTCTTTTATCGCCTCTGCGACTGCTAACTCAGCCACTTAAAGGTCTTGGGCACTTAATGATGATGGCATTCAAGGCTTGTCGCAATTAACCCCCAGGGGGTCTCTCCAACTTGACCTCTTGCTCCCCGCTTCTGCAGGCTCTGCTTTCTGGCCAAGCTGTTGAACTCCGGCTCTGCAAGCAGCCCCCATGCTCACCCGCCTGGGGCTGTTGTCTCAGGCTGATGCTGTTCCCCAGTCTCCGGGCCTTTCGTGTCTATCTTCCGCACACCCTCTTCCATTCTTCATTCATTCTTCAGATACTGATAGGACACTAGCCAAATGCCAGTCACAGGCTGACTTGGGGGACACTCCAGGAGCAAAGTGGACATGATCCCTCTCTGCCGGAGGTGACAGGCTTCTGCAGGAGTCAGCAAACCTTCTCTCTAAAAGGGCAGAGAGTGAATATTTTGGCTCCAGCAGAACACACACTGTCTGTCACAACTACACACTCCAGTCTTTGTAGTGGGAAAGCAGCACTGACATAAATGAGTGGACACGGCTATGTCTCAGTGACGCCATTTATAAAAAACAGGCAGGGGACTGGACTTGGCTCCTTGGCCATAGCCTGCTGACCCCCGGCTTAGAGCATGGGCTCTGAAGTTAGAAAGAGCGGATGGGAAGTTTGGCTCCCGCATGGAAACTGGGTGGCCTTCAGCAAGTTCCACTGTTTCTGCACCTCAATATCCTCATCTGTGAAACAGGGACAGTAAAACGTATGTCAGACTCTGTTGATCCCCTGTGTCACATCCAGACTCCTCACCATGCCCATGGGGAAAGCCTGAAAGAATCTGCACCCCCTATCCTTTTACGCACTTCCTCCTAGGCTCTCACTGCTGGACTCTGTTCCTGCCAGGCTGCTACTTTGCAGCCCAGGGCCCTGGCACATGCAGGGCACTCCATCTGGGACTCTTCCTCCTACTAATCCTATGCTCAGGTCCCATCTTGCAGAGTCCAATTTCAATGTGGCTTCCTCCAGAGACCCTCAGTGACCATTCCAACTAACAGGTCCACACATGGAGGAAAGGCCGCCAGACTCCCCTACTATCTCTGCTCTTTTTCTCTTTTACAGCATTTACCCCAATTTGCATTTGTTGGTTTAACCCTTCAATTTATGTTCCTCCCATTAATACATCAGTTCCGTTAATGAGAGAACTTCCCATAGTGTGTGGGGCACTTAGCCTATATCTGTGGCATGAACTGATTAGTCAGTCAATAGGTAGATGTGTCATTAATACACAAATCAATAGTCAGCAGATGCACATTCTCCATCAAGGAAATCGCCTGGTGCTCTCTTCCAAGCATGGTAGACCAATGGCTCACATTTCTTCCTATCTTTGGCCTTAGATCTGGCTACCAGCAACAATAATCTAACATCCTACAAAGCACTCTCCAGTTCTTGGAGAAAAAAGTAAATAAGAAAAAAGTCGAACATACCTGCTTCATAGAAACATGTTTTTAGAGCAAGAAATCCAATGCGCTCTTTCCTGAAGTGCTCTCAGCCACAGTAGACTTTCCTGGGCCAAGCCAGTGCCTGAAATGATTAATTATTGTAACAGAGGAGAGGCAAATGAAGAGGCGACAGATGGCCCATGTGAAATAGTCTAGAATCACTTGCTATGAAATTAATTCCACATCTTGGAGGCTTGGGACTCAGAACACCATGCAAAAAAATGACTGTTGATAAATTGTGTGTGTTTGTGTGTCAGCCTCTCTGCAAACACCTAAATAATATATGTCGTGTCATGTTTTCTTTCCTCCATCTCGTTTTAATACGTTATCATTTATAGAAAACGGCAGGGAAACTCGGGACATCAATCAAGCCATTAATTCCTGAGATTATGTTAATGAGATGCCTGGAGCGACTGTTTCCCAGAATAGCTGCTTCCCCAGGAAGGATGCCCCTGGCTCACCCCAGCTCAGCCTGCCCTGCTTAGATCAGGAGCCATCAGCGCCTGCCGTGGTGTTCCTCATAAAAGGGCAACCGGCACATCAGCCCTGGCACAGGGAAGATTTGCTCAGCCAGACAGCAAAGGCCAGCAGCTTCCCTGGCAAGCTACAGATGACACAGAGAACGTGTGAGACGCAAAGAAAAGGAGATCTGAAACCGCAGGTTAGCTCAGGAGCACAGAGGAGGAAGACAAAATGAAATAGAGAACTTCCCAAAACCATTTTCTGAGATGATAAGCAGGGACCAGGACAATGACAACTTCTTTTTGGTGGAAGAAAGTTAGGGTAATGAGGTAGTTACTTCTTGGCCCTTGTACAATGGCACATGTGCCACATGTCATCATAAGCACTGTCACCCCATCCCCTCTTATCAACAGGCTCAGAAAGGTAACTCGAGGTTTCTCAGCTGGTGAGTTGCTGTCCTATGTCACAAACACAGGTGCACCAGATTCCAGAGCTTTCCATGTTACGCAAACAGTCAGCCCTACCTACCTATGGGCTCTTCGCCCATGGATTCAACCAACCTTGGATGAGAATATTTTTTGAATTTTCGTCTTTATTGAACATTTGAACTTCTTTCATGCAATTTAACAGCCCTTTATACAGTCCCCAGTATGCACGTTGCTTTGGTACTATACGTAATCTAGATGGGATCTTGGGTACATGTAAGGAGGACGGATGCGGTTATGCACAAAGGCTGTGCCCTGGGATACAAGGGCATTAAGCATCCCCAGATTTTGGTATCCTCGGGGAGCCTGGAACAAATCTCCCATAGATCCCAAGAGGTGACTGTACCCTTAAAAATGTGCATTTAAATGTACGGCTTTTAAGCCATACAGAGAAACAGAAAAACAGGCTACCTGGTAATATCTTTAAGATGCTTCAAGACAAAATTTCAGGCTAAAAAGGGATGGTTTGAGGGAGCCTGTGATCACAGAGCAGCCCTGGGACTCCATTGCTTTAGTGGCTTAGTGCAGCTAGGTATGTGAGAAAATTTCATAGAACTATACATGTACACGCTGAGACACCCAAAGGGTGAGTAAAACCGGTGAAATCGAAACTCCAGCTTGAACCAATGCAGATTCCTAGGGATAACATTGGACTACAGTGGCCTAGAGTTACCATCAGGAGAAACTGGGCTTTGGGTCTATGGGGCTCCTGAGATACTTGCTTGCAGCTTTGCTATGAGTTGATGATTATTTCAAAGTAAAAAGTTGAAGAGGTGACTCACAGTCAACCCTCCCAAGATGACTTCTGCCAAAATTCTCTGTATCGGCCTCTGCTTATTCCTGCCCCGTTATTGCCTTTATTTCCCAGGTGTTAGAAGCAGTCTTCAGGGTTAAAAAGCCAAAAAAAAGTTCAAACTATAAAGGAGAAGATGGAAAATTTGACTCCATTAAAAACAATAATTTCTTACAGAGATACAATAAACTATGTAAAAAGATAATGCAGACTAGAAAATAATTTGCAAAAGATATGGTCAACAGAATATACATAACCCAGATTATACAATCATTTACACACACAAATATGTTCACGTACTCATATGTCCAAAAAATATATATAAAGAATTCCTAGGCAGTCAACAGAAAAAATATACAACCCAACCAAAAAAAAAAAAAAAAAAAAAAAAAAAAAAAAAAAAAAAAAAAAAAAAAAAAAAAAAAAAAAAAAAAAAAAAAAAAAAAAAAAAACAAAGAAATAAGGAAACGCAATTCACAAAAGAGGAAATACAATTGGTGAATGAAATACAATTGGTGAATGATCACAGGTAAGGATGTTCATCCTTTCTAACAATAGTTATACGTTATTTCACGCATATTCCTGATTCAGGAATTCAAACACAGTCGTGAAATGCAAACACACTCACATATTCTAAATGCCACCACCAAGGCACAGAGTTGAACTCAGTCTATGTCATGCAAGAAGGCAGACACGACAATCTCTCCTTAGCCAAAAATGAACCAGGAATCAGAAGGGGGAAGTCAGAGGCCCGTGAGATTTGAAGCGGAGAAGCAGGGCACCTTTCACTGAAATCTGTAAAGGGAGGGTGGATAGGGAGCTTGCGGGAACGTGGTGAGAAGGATGAGGAGTGGCAGGCTCTGGTCAGATGATGCTGGTGAGCAGCTACATCCTGGTCAGACTTTGTGCTAGACTCTGTGCTACATGGTTTCCAAAGTAATCTTAATTAAAATCAAAATGTTCTGCTCCATCTCTTGGGGAGACCTGAGTTCCAGGGAGGCTCGGCAATTTGCAAGTTATGAAGAATGGGTCCAGGACTCTAGTCCAGGCTAATGGAGCCCCAGAAGTCATTCATTCCTCCATGTCACTATATTGCCTTTACTTAATGTGGCTTCTTTTGTAAGCAACCTTGTCATCTGCACTTCTGCTGGTGGTTTTTTGGACCAGGAGCCTAGATTCAAAGCTGGCTGGCTGGGAAGGGCCAGTTATTGGGCCGGGAAGCACAGCATTAGGGTGATGAGAGGTGTCTTTGGAGGGATGGATGGAGTTGTCTATGGAAAGACCTCTAAATTCTCTGAACCTTAGTTTCTACACCATGAACTGGGGACAAAAACAACAGTGCTCATTTCATAGGAGTAAGAAATACTAGATTCAAGTACCAGGCAAGAATTCAGAGAGAGCTAGGTGTTCTAAGTAGTTTATGTGCATTCTTCTTCTCCCAAGTAGATTTTAAGCCCCTACCGGGAGACAAGCTTGATTCTTTTTTAAAATTCCCTTTGGATTTGTTTTTAGTTGACAAATAAAAATTGAACATATTTATCATTTACAACATTTTGAAATAGTACACCCTGTAGGATATCTAAATCAAACGCATCAACATATGCATTGGCCCACATATATTTTCAGAATGTGGTGAAGATACTTAAAAATCTACTCAGCAATTTTCAGGAATTAAAAAATCACCATGTTGTACAACAGACCCCTTGAACTTAATTCTCCTGACCTAAGTTTTGTATTCTCTGACCAATGTCTCCCCAACCCCACGGCAGCCCTGAGGACCATCATTCTACTCTTTACTTTCAACTGCTGAGTGTAGCATTTTTCCTTTCCATGCCTGGCTTACTTCCCTTAGCATAATGTCCTCCAAGTGCACCCATGTTGTTGACAATGACAGGATTTCCTTCTCTATAAGGCTGAATAGTTTTCCATTTAAACCCAAGGTCCTAATCCACTCACCCATTGATGGAGAGGTTGATTCCACAGTGTAGCTTGTCTGAAAAACACTGTGGTGAATATGGGGGAGCAAATATCTCTTCCTTTCCTTTAGCTACACACCAGAAGTGGAGTTGCTGGAGTGCAAAGTAGTTCCATTTGAATTTTTAGGGTATCTCCGCTGCTCTTTTCCATAATGGTTGTATTAATTACGTCCCCACCAAAGTGCACAAGAGGTCCCTTTCCTTCACATCCTCTCCAACATTTGTCATCTTTCGCTTTTTTAATAAAAGCCATTCTGACAGAGGGAATGTGATTATCTCATTGTGATTTTAATTTTCATTTCTCTGATGATTATTGATTTTGAACATTTTTACACACATTTATGAGCCATTCATATCCCTCCATTTGATAAGTGTCTGCCAGAGTCCCTGTCCATTTTGAACTATTTGTGTATTTTCTTACTACTAATTTGAGTTACTTATATATTTTTATATCAGCCCCCAATCAGATACATGGCTTGCAAGTACATCTTCTCATTTCACACATTGTCTCTTTGTCCTGTTAATTGCTCATTCCGTTGCACACAAGCTTTATAGTTTGATGTAATCTCGTTTGTTCATTTTTTAATTTATTGCCTATAATTTTAGGATCACATAAAAAAAATCACTACCCAGACCAATGTCAAGAAACTGACCCCCATTTTTTCTAATAGTTTTATAATTTTAGGTCTTATGGACAATCAATCCTTTAAGCCATTTTGAGTTGATTCTCTTGTGTGTTGTGTGAGAAGGGGGCAATCTTGTTCTTCTGCATGTAGATCTTCAGTTTCCCAACACCATCCAGTAAAGAAACAGTCCTCTCCTCATCATATTCTCGACACCTTCATCAAAAAGTCATTGAACATAAATGCATGCATTTGTTTCTGCAATCTCTGTTCTGGTCATTTGGTCTGTGGGACTGCTTTGATGTCAGTGCCATGCTGCTTTAATGACTGAAGCTTCTTGATATATTTTGAAGCAGGCAGAGTGATGCTTCCCTGCACTCTTTTTGTTCAAGTCTGCTTTGGCTATTTGGTTTTTTATTTTTTTGGTTTCATACAAATGGTAGGGGATTGTTTTCTACTTTTGAGAAAAACGTTATTAGAATTTTGATTGAGTTTACATTGACTGTGTAGATTGCTTTGGACAATATGGCCATTGTAACATTAATTGTTTCAATCCACGAACATGGACGATATTTCAACTTATTTGTGCATTGTGTTTTTTTCTTTGGTGTTTTACGGTTTTCAGTGTTCATGTCTTTCAACTCATTAGTTCAAAAATTTATTCTTCAGTGTTTTATATTTTGTTGCTGTTGTAAATAAGATTATTTTCTTGATTTCTTCTTTCTTTTCTTTTGTTGTTGTTGTTGTTCTTGTTCTTGTTTGGGGATTGAACTCAGGGACACTTAAATACTGAGTTACTTTCCTGGTCTTTTTCTATTTCTTATTTTGAGACAGAGTTTTACTAAGTTGCTGAGGCTGGCCTGGAACTTGCAATCCTCCTGCCTCAGCCTCCCAAGTTGCCAGAATTACCGGCATGTGTCACCACACCCAGCTTAATTTCTTTTTCAGATAGTTCATTGTTAGAGTACAGAAATGATTTTTGTGTATTGATTTTAGAACAAGCAAACTTCTATGTTTTCTGCATCTCACACAATCCCTGGAACAATATTTCCATGCGGTGAAGGTTCATCCACAATGGGCTACATGGAAACTATTTAGAAAACCCAGAAGCCTCTTTCTGTGTCCTGTAGCTTTACCATCATGAGTGGGTGCTATCTGAAGACTCCAGCTGCAGTACAGTTAGAACAGGCCAACCTAAGCAGGGTTGTCACAAAGACTGGAGATGACACAAGGGCAGACTAGAGGGCATATCTTTTAGGTGCTGTTTAGTTTAAGTGGCCAAGTCCCCTCATGTGTATCTAGAAAAGGTGTCTTTCTGCCTGTTTTTTTTAAATTTTGAAATCCTAGTAATTCTTTCTATTGTAAATAGGAAAACAACCCTTTCAATACCCCTTGAAACATGTAAGTGAAGTCCTATGAGCAACAACCTACAAAGCGGGCTGGTCTTTTGCTATTATTACATCAAAGTCGATTAATACACGTGTCAGGCAGAACACCACCAGTGAGCACCATATCTCACGTTTGTCTGGCTCTAGTCCACATAAAGTTTTAACTGATCCTAACCATGGTCATCATTAGTTCCACTGAACAGAAGGGGAATCGAAGACATTCTGGGAAACTGTCACTTGACAGATTTTGAAGACTGAAGGGAAGAAGGCAGATGTAAGCCCAGCTCCCAGCTCCACACCAAGTTCATTCCTCGGACACATTGCAGCAGCCTCGCTTCACAAAGCGCCTTTGCTATCTCACCCGTGATCTCGTTCACTCTTGTCAGTTTAAGTGGCTGATTCATTAATGACTTTCAACTTCCGTTTGAACCTCAACAATGGCTTTTTCATCTCAGTTGTTTGTGTCCAGCCCTGCCCAGTTAGCAAACAAGATGCTTTTCTCTAGTTCAAGAGAACAAACATCCCAGGTGAGAGGCAGGCACTCTGGAGTCAGCGTGCACTCCGAAGTGGCCTCTCGTGGGGTCCACTTCTTTCTACCTTATCATCCCCCAATGTGAAATGCAACCCTTAATCATCTCGTCGGGTTACGATGAAGACAAACCGAGATAACAGATGTGAGAGCATTTTGAAAATGTCGCACGCACTATACAAATTTAGGCATCATTAGTACAAGGGCAATAAAAGGATTTATCACACTGATAAGTGGTAGGTATAGCTCTGTTGTGCCTTTAGAGTTCCAGGAACTCTGAAGAGCAATTGCAGTTGGCAGACAAGCCCACGTCAGTTAACCAAACCTGGGAGGATTTGGGGGAAAGTCACAATTTGGCCAATTTCAAATGATTTTGAAAGACTCTATAAAAATAAACAAGTATTCCAATATAATTAATTCCAATTCTGTCAATCCTTCCCGCTACCAGGAGCAATGCAGCTTGTTATGAAGCAATTACCCTTTGAATCCTTTTAATCCCAGCTGATCGTTTTCAACTTTAATGGTCTTGCACGGTTTGACTGTTGTAGTTCAAATGCAGCCAATTAGCACGGCCCAGATCGGATTGCGATGTTTTGCATGAAATGTACACTCCTTAAAATCCCTGGTGGACTTTGTCCCCAGCCTACCAGTGGCACGGTTCATACTGTAATGGCTATTTAGTGGAGGGAGGGCGAGATGGATTCAGAGAAAGCACTGGAACCTCACCAGGACTCAAGAAAAAGGATAAAAGCCTCATAATGTATGTATCAAAACTGGCCCAGGAGACCTGGGCAGGAGGGAGGCCCTGGTCACTGCAGATGTCTATGCAAAGGACAGCAGGGTGGAATAGGAGGGGAGAGAGGTAGCCTTTATTATGACAGTGATCGCTCCCTTCCCTGGGGATCTAGGATCCTATGTGATCCATATACAAATAAATATGCTGTAGATGTTAAGTCTCAGCTTCAGATCTAGGATGTGCAGGCTTAAATCCCAGTTCTCACACTTATTAGCTGAACCATCAGAGTCAGAGCAGGTGGGTCCACCTCTCCAGGACTTGCTCTGTGATGATGGAGACAATGGTTGCTTAACCTCTGTGCCTCATTTCCTCATCTGCAAAGTGGAGAAAATAGTGGTAGTAACTGCATAACATTGTCCTGCCTAGTAAAGGAGTGGACACAAATCGTGCATTTAGCACAGTTGATTGTACAATGGTTCAGTTAACCAGCATCCCCATCACCTCTGTTCTTTTCTTTGGGTGGCATAAGAAAGGGCTACTTCTGACTCCCTACCTGCTACCCTCTGCTCTCCATGGTGCTGTGGCTGCCCTCCCCAATCCTAAGTCCAGTCCTGTTTGTCAATTGAACAAAATCCTTTGGTTATTCCCCCGGATAAAGCATATGTACCTTGGCCTGCTGAATAATGCCCTTCAATAAGGCCTTGTCCCCATCGTCATCAACGCCCACCCCATCCCACTCCACTTCCCTTGCAGGCTTCCTCCTAAACCACCTGTTGCTCACCAAGCCCCACTGCCAATGTGCCTGCCACACAATAAGCACGTGGAGCATCTTAGCTAGCTATTTTCTACATCGATGGCCTTGCCATGTCTTAGCTTCTCGTGGAAGGAATATAAAGTATTGAGGAAAGCGTAAGTCCAAGTCACAGTTCTGTTGTGTGGCATTGGGCAAGATCCTAACCACTCTGAGCCTCCATATCCTCGGTAGTGCAATTATTTATGCTGAATAATGATGAAGTGCAAATGGAATTGCCTGTGTGTGCCCTCCTACAGCCACACCTGGCACACGGTGGGAGCACCAGACCCTTGGCTTCCGTTGCCTCTCATTAATCTTCCCCAGGAGCAGCAAGCAGAGAAGTATGCAGAAAGACCTAGAGACCCACAGCACGCTTCCTTTGGCCACAGATTCAACTGTGTAAATATTCATCAGGCAACTGCAGAGACCCAGGCACCGTGCCAGTTATTGGGGACACAAGTGAGGAACACAGGCAAGTTCTCACTTTGGGGACTTGAGTCCTGCAGCACCTCAAGCCGAACCTCTGGGCAGTCGCTTAGGGAAGCAGGTTGTAGAGTGAGGGGGAAGAGCAGGGTCAGGGACCCTGCAAGACCATGAGTCTGAGAATTCATCTCCTTCCCAACTTTGGGGAAAAGAGACAAGCTTGCTATTTCCCTTGGTAAAAGGCAGTGGAGATTAAGAGAAAGATCTAACTAAGTGACCCTTAGGGGGACTTTAGATGTGTGGAGAAAACAAGGCCACCCTGACACAGACGATCTTCCAGGGTTCCACCATACCCACCACTCTCCTAGCTGTGTTATTCAGATCTGGACCAACCACAGCAAAATCACCAGAAGCCTACCTGTCTGTCTCAGATTGCCATCACTGCAGACCGGTGCAAGTCAAGAGTGGCAAGCCTTCCGGGTCCATCTCGATCCACAATCTCCGCTCCCCCTACCGCACTCGAGGCAGATTTCTTTTCCCTTCCAGGTGGATTTTTACGTACGTTTTATTTCACCTGCCTATAAATATTATAGGGAGAAGAACAAAGAACACGTATTTATCAACGTCACCATACCCAGCCCTAGAGAGTATCTGAAGCCCCACTCCCATAGCTTTTCCTGAGAAGGGCCTGATGTTTGGGAAAAAAAGACAGAGGGAAGAGGGAGAGAGAGTCAAGAAGAAAGGTGTGAAGATGTAATCATTAATATCTATCAATTGTACAAAACAATAGGTTTCTTTGTAATACTTTCATAAATGCTTTTTCGGTCTGAATTTTTAAATGTTTCCCAAAGAGTTTGTATGTGTTATCCAATGTAGCAATGGTCAGAGGTAAAATGAGAGTATTATAAGCTGTAACCTCATCAGTGAGTTAACCCTTCTGATGCATTAATAATTTGAATGCACTGCTGGGCGATAATGCTAGGCAGGTAGAGAGTCGCTGGAGGAAGTAGGTCACTGGGGGTGTGCCCTTGGGGATGGTATCCTGTCCCTGACTCCTCACTCTCCCTCTCTGCCTCCTGGGTACCTTGAGCTGCATTTCTCTGCCACATCTTTCCATCATGAGGTTCCTTTCCCCTCCCCTTGGGCCCAGAGCAATGCAGTCAACCAGCCAAGGGCTAAAACCGTGAGCCCAAAACAAATTTCTCCACCTCTAGGTTGCTCGTCATGGCGATGAAAAGCTGACTAGCACACATGCATGTAGCATGCTTTGACCATATCCACTGTCCCTGTTACCTGCTCATTCCCTTCTCTACTCCCAAAGGAAGTTTTCAGAAGAGTTAAATATGTATCTACAATAGGATCCAGCCCTTCTTCTAGAATTTACACAAGAAAAGTGAAAAGACTTCTTTGTAAATATTTATGCCTACACAAGACTTCTACGTAAATATTTACAGAGGCCCTGCTTGTAACACACACCCCAAAACTAAAGCAAACATGTCCATCCATAATAGAAAAAGAAATTATGGTACATCCATACAATGAAATACTGTTCAATGACAAAAAGTATAAGCCCACAACATGGATAAATCAAAAATATCTGTAATGAGTAAAAGATACCAGACCCCAAAAAAAGGAATGGTTCACACTGCATGATTCCATTTATATAAAATTCTACAAACTTCAAACTATAGTGAGGATAGAAAGAAAAAGAGATTAGGCAGGGACGCAGGATACTTGGGGGGACAGTGAATGTGTTCCTTATCTTCTTGATAGATTCCTAGACGTACACATATGTAAAAATTTATCAATTTGTCCACTTTAAATGTCTGTTTATAGTGTGCCAATTATGGTTCGATAAAGTAGATTTCCAAAGAAGATACCTGATATACTGAGAAGTGTCAAGTGAGGGAGGAAACAGGAATGATGAGATAAAGGTGAGGGGCCGGGGAGCCCTGGATCCCAGGTGCCCTTCTCAGGGCAGAGAAATTGCTCTCTGATTACTTTATTGCCCAGGACTGGACTCTGATCTTCCAGACTTCAGGCAGATGGAAAGTAGACTGAGAAAAATTCTAAGAACAAACCGATATGCTACAACCCTAGATGAAACTTGAAGTATTTATGCAAAACTGGTCTACCCAGAGAGAAATACGATTAAAAACTTACAGTGACTTACTTAGAAAGGAGCACACACACATGCACACACAGGCACATAAAACGGAGCCAGTAACTGGAAAGACAAGATGTGAGCACATTAGAAGCCAACCGAATGTCTGGCTGGAAGCGATCACGCTGAAGCTCTCGATGCTGCTAACGTGACAGACGTGGCAGTCAGAGAGTCCTGCCAGGAGACTCGAATGTGAGCTGAGAACCAAGTGGGCCCCAGGGAGCCGAAGTGTAGGACCTTCGAGGACCAGGGATGAGACCCAGCCGAGGGCAGCAGGGAAGAAGGCCAGGCCACCAGCATGTAAGTCCCGCTGAAATGCCTCTGAAGGAATGACCCACAGTGGCCTTCACTGCTGTTGGACAGGGCTGGGCGCAGCCCTCTTATTGAAAAGGAAGAAGCCCAAGTCCTGAGGAAAGGTCTTTTCCCAAACATGTTTTCGTGACTGTACTGCAGAGTCCCCTTAGAAGAGTCTGAGAGGCAACCACAGGGGGATGCCAGGGCTGACTCCTGTTCCCAGCTTCCAGGAGCGTGGCCTCAGGAGTGTTTTGACACCCCTTCATCCCTCCTCTGTAAAGTGGCAACTATTCCTACCACCTAGTTGTGGCTGTGTGGTCAAGGGTCTCCAGATACACAGAATCAACAGGCTATGTAGAGAGCGGAAAGGGCCGGGCATTTTAAAGAACTGACTCTTGAGATTGTGGACTGACAAGTGATTAGGGTTGGCCAGCATGCTGGAGAACCGGGGCAAAGCTGCAGTTCAAATCTCTCTTTGGGTGGCAGGCGTCAGTCTTTGTCCATTAAGACCTCCAGTTGATCACATGAGGCCTACCCACGTTATGGGTGGGAATGTGATTTCCTCAAATTCCACTGAATTCAGTGTTGCCATCTAAAAGATAGCTTCACAGAATGTGTAGCACTAGCGATTGAACCCAGAGGTGTTTAATCACTAAACCTCATCCCCAGCCTTTTTTTTTTTTTTAAGATAGAGCCAGGTAAGTTACTGAGGCTGGAGTTGAACTTCTGATCCTCCTGCCTCGGCCTCCTGAGTCCCTTGGATTACAGGCATGCATCACCACACCTTGCACAAGTATCTGGGTATTCTGGCCTAAGTTGCTATGTAAAATTACCCATCACATGGATGCTGTGAGAAAAACCTTCACCTGCTCCCTTCTTATCACTTCTTCCTGACAAATTTTGCAATAGTTCTTACTCTTAGATTAGGCCTGAGTAAAACTGCCTTGTCCGTCTTCTTCCTCTTCTTTCCTCTTAATGTTCCTTCTTTGGAAAGTTCTCCCAGAGACGTGAGCACATCACGTGCTCTCCACCCTTGTGTGTCCTGGGTCCCCTTAGACTTCCCCAAGCAGATCTGTCGTAACAATGCCCCATGCTCTGCACCACAGCCACCCACCTTTGGCTGCACTTGAAAATCATCTGTGGAACTCTTCAACACCAGAAAACTAGGCCACATGAAGAGAAATTAAAACAGGATTTCTACAGACAGGTCCTGAGCTTCAGAATGCTATTTTTAACTTGTTGGGTTATTCCAGTGCTCACCATACAGCCACAATTGTTCTGTGTCGCATTCCTTCAAAGTCCCATCCCGCAGCAGGGGGACTGATAGCTCTTCTACTTCTACCTAATGATGGGTTAAATGCTTGTTTTCACAAATTTCCTTTGGAGATAGTCAAGGGTTGAATGCTTTCCCTCATTTGGTGGGGGCTGGAGCTAAATCCAAGCTTGGGGAAAAGGTAGTCAAACCCATGCATTAGACCCAGCAAAGATGCAGCAAATCTAAGGGAACCATAGATATGTGGGTGGAGAAGGTGGGGGGAGAGAGGGAGGGAAAATAAGGAGGGATCTGGGGATACCATCAACAATGTAGCATACTCTTTAACCCCCTGAGAATCCAAATAATACTTACCCAAGCATCTAATTCTGGAAAATTCACAATCTAAGCATTTATATTGCTTATAGGGGCAAAATATAGAAGAATTAAGAGACTAGGGTATGGGTTATGGGGGGTGGTAATTGTGGTTTAAGAACATATGAGTCCTCAGCTCTGAAAAAAAATATGCGTATCATATTCTTATTTTATATGCATTTGTGATTATATGATAACAACTCCTTAATAAAAAATTTAAAAACAAAAGCAAAAAATAATTTCCTTCAGAAACAATGCCTTAATGGATTCCTGACCCAGGGCACAAAGACGAGAATCCCAAACAGACAAGCACTGGAGGCGTGTGATTCAGGCCACGATTCCTCTAAAGTTACGTGTGGTCGAAGGCCACCTGCTTGGAGGACCAGGTTGTTCATACTGTAGATCCTGAAAAAACATTTCTCAAGAGCCGGGAGCATCATGAGCAGCAAGAAAGAAGAGGAAATAAACATGCGCAACTAGTGATCAGCTGAATCAGTCTGAGAGGCCAGCAGTACTTGGGGGCCTTTCCAGACCTAAGGTTGTCAAGCTCAGAGTCACTTCATTTAATCCTCAGCACTCTGAGAGGGGCCTCTTCACCACCATGTTCACGATAAGGAGGCTGGAACTCAGAAGTGATGAGTGACTGGCTACAACCATGCAAGTAAGAAGATCTCATTTGACCCTAAACCAGCCTCACGTTTCTCAGCAAGCTGTTTTCTTTCTGCCTCCCATTTTGTTAAGTATACAGTTCACAGATAAGGAAATCTAAGTGGAGAAGGGCTTTGACCAGCTCTCCCCAGGCACAGCCCTGGCACAGAAGCAGTCATGCCTCCGCTTGCCCATGCCAGATCTTTCCACTCACTGACTCCTCATCTACTGCTCTGCTGAGGTGCAGTCAGCTCTGCACATTCACAGGTTCTGCACAGTGAATTCAACCAACCATGGATCAAAAGTATTTAGGAAAAAAAATTATGTGTGTGCCGAACACTCATAAACTCAGGTTGCTCATATAAAATGCCTGCATGCATGCTGCTGCATACATGTTCATACATGTGCTTCAAATCATCTCTAGGTTACTTGCATACCTGGTACAATGTGATGCTGTGTAAAGACTTGCACTGTTCCCCTTAGGGGATAATGACAAGAGAAGTCTGGACATGATTGCTACAGATGAGATATTTTTGTTTGAATGCTTTCAATGCAAGGTTGGTTGAATCCACACATGTGGAACCCACAGCTAGGAAGGGCCCACTGTAATAAAGTCGGGGCACTGCATTTCCCTGGCTTCCACTTTGCACAAGGAGGGCTGGGTCTGTGGAGCACCATCTTTTCCAACCCCTCTTCCACCTCACCAGGGGAAGCATAACAGCTCTAATCACTTGGTTTGGGAGAGAAACCGAGCCCTTTTCCTTTCTTGGTGGCGGCTCAATAGTACCAGTGGAACACTGGCTCCAGGCCTGGATTTGGCAGGCCTTTCCAATGCAAGTAGTGATGCCTACTGACATCCTGACCCTCAGCACTACCAGGGGCAAATGGACCAGACAGGGGCATGTGCAGATGTCTCGAGAGTTGGGAGGCTTTCAAAGGCTTAGGCACTGAAGGGTAGGGCTGTGAAGCAGGGACCACTCACGTCAATCACAGCGTTCCTTTGCGATCTGGCTGCCTGCACTGTTGACTGGCTCCCTCTTGGCTTTGTTTTTAGCCAAACCATGTACATGCTACCATGATTGTTTAAGGCATGGAGTGTGGGAGTCAGAGCTAGGGCTGTGACGGGGAGGAGGGAAGAGCTCAGAAACACTTGCAAATAAATTCAGTGAGACTTTGGTGGTGATAGTAAAGGGCAGAAGAAATCCAAACCTAAATTGGGAGGATTGGGTGGATGACAACCTGATGTTAATTACAATTATTTGAGTCAAACCAAGGGAGCAGAAAGAGGAGACCATAAATCCAAATTGACACTTGTGGACCCTGAGGTTCCCAAGGACATCCAGGTAAAGATGTCCAGCACTCAGGTACATCCCTGGGACTGCAAATTAGGGAATGAGCACAGGCCATTGACAGTGCCATGGCACCTTACCACCACAGTGTCACCACAGTGAGAAGAGTGTCAAGGCAGTGTTAGATGGAATATTTTCAGGTAGCCATCCCCCTCCCAAATTTGACTGTATTGCCTTCATGATGGTTGTTACATTGAGATGCTGTATATTTTGACTACCATTTATCCTTGTCAGTCTGCTCTATAAAATGTAACCTTTGAGAGGACAAAGACAGTCTCACAGCTGTGTTCCCATTACCTACGAAAGTTACTTTTCATCAATAGTTTTCCTTTATGCTAACAATATTAGGGCAGAAGAAAAAATCAGGAAATCAGTCCCATTCACAATATCCTCTGAAAGAATAAAATACTTGGGAATTAATCTAACAAAAGAAGTAAAAGACCTCCTCAGTGGAAATTATTGAACACCGAAAACAGAAATTGAAGAAGACCTGAGAAGATGGAAAGATATTCCATGCTCTTGGTTAGGCAGGATTAAGATAATAAAATGACCATTCTGCCAAAAGTACAGATTCAATGCAATCCTCATCAAGATTTCAATGCCATTTTTACAGATATGGAAAAAGCAATTTTCAAATTCATTTGGAGCAATAAAAAATCCAGAATAGCCAAAATATTACTAAGCAAGAAAGACAAAGAAGGTGGTTTTGCAATACCAGATCTAAAATAATACTATAGAGTTGTAGTATTAAAAACAGCATGGTACTAGTATCAAAATAGGAATGAAGGCCATTGGAATAGAATAGAAGACTCTGAGACAAACCCACAAATCTTTAAACATCTGATCTTTGACAAGGGGGTCAAAATATAAGATGGAGGAGAGACAGCCTATTCAACAAATGGTGCTGGACGAACTGGACAGCCACCTACAGAAAGTTGAAATGAGATCCTTATCTCTCAACTTGCACGAAAATCAAATCTAAATGCATCAAAGAATTAAAAATTAAACCAACTACCATGCAACTGCTGGAAGAAAAATTAAGACCAACACTCCAGCATATAGGATTTGGCAATGACTTCTTCAGCAAGACTCCCAAAGGGAAAAAATTAAAGTCAAGAATTAATGAGTGGGATGCCATTAAGTTAAAACGCTTTTGCTTAGCCAAGGAACTAGCCAAAACAGTCAAGAGTCAATCTACAGAGTGGGAGAGAATCATGGCCTGTGGTCCCTCTGTCAGGGGACTAATATCCAAAATTTATAAAGAACTCGAAAAACTCAATAACAAAAACATAAACAATCCAATCAATAAATAGGCCAGAGAACTAAACAGAAACTTCTTAACAGAGGAAATGGAACAAGCCAATGAATGCATGAGAAAGTGTTCTAAATCACCAGTAATCAGAGAAATGCAAATCAAAACTACCTTAAGATTTCACCTCACTCCAGTCAGACTGGCAAAGATGAAGAATACAAACAGTAACAAATGCTGGAGGGGTTATGGGGAGATAGGAACACTAGCAGACTGTTGGTGGAACTCCAGACTGGTCCAGTAGCTCTGGAAAGCAGTGTGGAGACTCCTCAAAAAATTAGGGTTGGATCCACCATATGACCCAGCTATATCTCTTCTGGGTATTTTTCCAGGGGATTTAGAATCAGCACATTACAGTGACACAGCAAAATCTATGTTCATAGCAGCTCAATTTACAATAGCTAAATTATGGAACCAACCCAGATGCCCCTCACTGGATGGATGGATCCAAAAGCTCTGGTATATATATATATATATATACATATATATATATATATATATGTATATATATACATACATATACACATATGTACATATACATACATATACACATACACATACAATGGAGTTCTACTTAGCTATTAGAAACAACGATATTGCATCCATTGAAGGTAAATGGATGGCAATGGAAGAAATCATGCTGAGCAAAGTTAGCCAAATCCAGAGAGTAAAGGGCTGAAATGTTTTTCCTCATTTGTGAAGTCTGGAGCTAAACCCAGGCTTGGGGTAGACAAACCCATGTATTAGAACCCTAGAACAAAAATGCAATACATCAATTTTTATGAGATACAGTTGCAAGATATTGCATAAGGTATTTTTTTAATCAATTTAAATTTTATTTTGTCATATTTTGTCATTTCAATTTGTCATATTTCTTCATATCTATTAATGTATTTTATTCTTTTTTATTTTTGAGCAAGCTTACACATAAGATATTTGAATAACTTACATTGCATACCTTTACAAAAATGTAAATGTTTAATCCTATTGTCAAATATATTAAAAAATAACAAGGGATGATAGGAAGGGTTGGAGAAAGGGAAATGTTGGAACTGAGATAAAGCAAGGTACATTCCAAGCATTTGTAAGTATGTCACTGTATATATTATAGTCATGTACATAAAAAAATGTACTTCATAGGTATAAGAATTATGTCACTGTACTTGGGCTTTTTAAGGAAAATATAGGACCCAGAAGAGAAGCAAGGGATCCAGGGACAGGAGGAGTGAGGCAGAGTGGTGCTGCATGCGGGGATATTGACCAAATTGTATTGCTGTATTGTGTGCATATATGAATAGGTGACAACAAATCCCATCACTATGGACAACTGTAGTGCACTAATAAAAATTTTTTTTAAAGTTATGCTTCATAGTGCTCAAAAATGTGTTGAAAGAATAAATAAATGCTCCTACCATTGAAGATCACCATCCCATTAGCTCAGGTATGTGATAATGCCAGCTGCTCTATTCCAGACGTCCGAGTTTCAGTGGTGCTGTGGACATTTGGGGTCACATGCTGCTTTTGTTGTTGGGGCCACACCGTGTGCTACAGGATGCACAGCAGTTTTCCTGAGCTATACACTCCAGATGCCAGAGTGCACCCCTCTCTTCAGCTGCAACCCCAAAACTGTCTTGCCCGATGAGTGCCAGTAGCACAGCCCTCACGCTGAAGTTCATGTGTGTGTCAAGGACCAAGTCTCCTTCCATCTGAGCCTTGCCATCCTCTAGGGCCTCAACCTCCCTGCAAACCCCTCAGCCTCCAGCCAAAGAGGGAGGGAGGAGGACTATGTGGGAGCCCTGCCTGGAAGTGGTGGTCATCTTCTCCCCACCTAACATCCACCAATCCTGAGAAAGGTGGCCCCACTCAGCACCAACAGGAAAAGAAGGACATGGGTTCAGGTGAAGCCACAGCAGCCTGCCGATGACCATGCAAATCCATCTCAGGGAAAGGGGAGGTACTGGGCAATGGAACTGACCAGATTATGTCCTATTATGTGCATGTAAAAATATGTAATGGCAAATCTCACTAGTACATGTAATTATAGTGCACCGATAAAAACAGAAAGAAAGAAAGGGACAGAGAATGAAAGCAAGCAAGCCATCTCAGGTTGTGAAGGAAATCAGCCCTCTGATGGGGACTTACTTCCCCTAAGTTTTTTATGTTGAAATTTATTAAAGCAATGCCCTTCTGGGTAGAACCAATCCATGCATTATTTCTTTTTAAATTTTTTATTGGTGCATTGTGTGTAATTATACATGGTAGTGAGACTGATTATGCCATGTTTATGCATGCACCTAACAAGTTTCATCAATCTCATTCCACAGCGCTCCCTTCCCTTTTCTCTCCCATCCTCCCTCCCCCGATCTGCTTGCTCTATTCTAATGAGCTCCCATCTATTATTATCACAATTAGTGCATTATATACAAGCAGGATTCATTATATGAAATATATGTAATATCATATGATATATATAATATTCATTACATATGTATATGTATAACACACAGAGAAGTAGAATTCATTGTTGTTTATTTACACATGGACATAGTATGATTTTCAACCCACACATTATTTAATAACCATGACATCCTACTAAGTGATTCAGGGGAGGAGGGATATTGCCATTTTGCGTATTGTGGTAATGCCAGCCTAGAAGCTGTGCAATGACAAGGGATCAAACTTGTGTTCATTGCTCTAACTTCAGAGCCTATATTTAGCAAATAGTAGGTGCTGTGATATTTTTCGTGAGTATGGAAACTTTTATTTCATTTGCAGCTATATCCCCAAGGCCTAGTGCACATAGTAGGTGCCCAGTAAGTAATTGTTGTTGGAGGCACTCAGCAAACACTGTTCAAAGTCAACCCTCTGTGTCCTGAGGTTCTGCATCTGCAGATTCAACCAACTAGGAATAAACAATGTTCAAACAAAGTCTGTCTGTGCTGAACACGCAAGTCTTTTTTCTCTTTGTCCTCATGAAGAATACAGTAGGATGACTATTCAGATACAGGCCACACTGGGTTAGGCACCATAAGGAGTCTAGAGAAGTTTTAAAGGGTAGGGAGGCACCTGAGCAGAGTGGACTTTGCTGTCTTTGATGGGCCCTGGCACCAACCTGCTGGGATGGCTGAAGGGTGAGAATGCTGCGGAAGCCAGCACCAGGCAGGCGCTGGGCAGGCGCTGGGGGCCGCACGTACCTCTCAGTGTGCCGTCTTGTTCTCCCTGATCCCATGAGCTACTGTTAGCTCAAGGAGAGCCCTGTCCAGAGCTTCGATGCTGTGTTTCCACCCAGGGTAAGAGGGGGAGCCAAGCTGGGTACCAAGACGTGGTTTGTTCTGCTTGACAATCTCCGGGCTTTACGGTTCAGCCCTGTCTCCCGTGCCAACCCAGAGCACCATCTGACCCATCCTCAGAACCCAGTGCCTTCTTCCCCGCATCTTTACCCCTTTGTGGCTCTTTGCCCCATCAAACATGGCAATGCCTACTATGGGACAGACTGCAGAGCCTGTTTGTGCTTTAAATACCATGCAGTAGCAGGAGCCTGGGTCTGGAGTAGGCCGCTTGGGCCAAACCCTGGCCCCACTCCTTTCTTTTCTATTATTGCTCTTGTGTGTGCTGAGGCTTGAGCTCAGGAACCCACATATGCTAAGTATGGGTTCTACCACCGCTGAGTTATACCCCAGGCCCTGGTCCCATTGCTTTGGACCTATGACTTTGTGCATATCATTAATCTCTCTTTGCCTCTGTTTACTCCTCTGGAAAGTGGGGAAGCGTTAGCAACTACCCCATAGACTCATTGGGAGAGTTAAATGAGCTCATTCCACCCCGGCACTTGTTACTATAAGTTATTCGTCTGTAAAAACCACAACCCTCAAAGCAGATATGAATATCATCAAGTATCAAATGAGGCCATTCATCCTGCTACATAACCCTGGTATAGAGTCGAGGCTCAGTAAATATTTAGTGAACAAATGAATATTTATTGTTCTCATACCTGATACTGGTTTCTAGGAACTTTGCTCAGGGGTATCTCCTACCTTTCCCAAAAATAAACACCATCTTCATGTCCTTCCTGAGCCACATAAATGCAGGTGTGCAATTCCCTCTGCAGCTATTTCCAGCGATATGATGGTCTGAAGGAGCTCATTCAGCTAACTATGTAGAGGTTGCTGTGTCATTTTTAAGCAATGGGTATTGCCACTTCCAGAGCAGGAAGAAAGAGGTGTTACATAAAAAGTCAACTGTATCATGAACTTCCTCTGTTGTTATCTATTTACTTTAAAATTGCACTTAGTGTGTTTGAACTTGCCCCTGAACTCTTAGTCACTCAAAACACAAACACACACTTTGCAGAGCAAGCCTGCCTGCCGTGAGATCCAGGGCAGAGGCATTTGATTTTTTTCATTGTTGTTGAGACACACTTTCCCTTCTGTCACTCCTCAGCTCAGCTTAGCTGTACCTACTCCTCCTTTTGAAATGCTATCTCTACAAATCTCACCTTGCTCATTCTTTTAAGCTGCTGTCTTTCAAGAAGCATTTCAAGGGAAATACACCTTGAATGGCCTTGTCGAGTGTGGGTCATGTCTTTGACTAGTATATTGATCAGGAAGAACTCTCTCTCCTCTGCAGTCTCTCCCAGATAACATCAACAAGCTAGCCCAATGGGGCCATAGTGAGCAGCTCCCTTCCTGAAATCAGACCTCACATATCTAGTTTCTCCAAGTCTCATTGCGAGCAGCAGAGAAGAGGGAGGCAAGGAGGCTGGATACTCTCTGACCCTCTTTGAACTCCAACCTGAGGACTCGCTAGGAATAGAGGAAGGGTGTCCAGAGAGCACAGCATCCTAAGAAGCACAATCTCCATCGCTGTTACTTCTAACTCTGCTTCCCTGGGTAATTCTCAAAGAAGCTATTCTAAAATTTCATCTCCATGGCACTTCACCATTCAGCTCTCGTGCTCCAGCCCAAATGACATTTTTTCAAGTGTTCTGTTATTAGTTAAATAGTGTCTGCCGAAAAGATATGTTAACGCCCTTACCCCCAGGACCTGAATACGTGACCTTATTTACATTGAAGGTCTTTGTGAATAGAATCAAGTTAAGATGAGGTCTTGCAGAACTGGAATGGGCTCTAATCCAATATGGCAGGTGTCCATATAAAGCAGAAAGAGATGGAGAGGCAGACAGATGGGGGAATGCCATATGAATATGGTCAGAGGCTGAAGTGAGCCCCAGATTACTGATAACACTAGGAGCTGAGAAGGGCATCGAACAATTCACCTTGGGAGCCTTCAGAGGGAGCAAGGCCCTGACACCTTAGCCTTGGGCTTCTACTTCAGAGCTGAGAGAAAGTAAATCTCTGGTGGTTTAAGCCACTTTGTTCTTAGTTCCTTGTTGTGGTACCCTAGGCAGCTAGTACAGTCTCCAGGCTTCTCTCTTCTGGCACTGTTCCTCAGTTTGGGACGATCCCTCTGCCTGAGTTAGCTCATTGTCCTTTTGCCAACTTATCCCAGGTCCTGGAACGGTGGCTTTGGGTACCCATAACCTCTGTTTCCTCCGACCTAATACTCTCCAGGTACATTCTGACTGTCTTGCTCCACTCGCAAGATGGCGCTTAGTCATTTTTGAATGCTCTGCACAGAACCCCTGGTTTAGTAATCATGATGAAAAAAGTGAAAGACACAGTCAGATAGGTGGCTTCTGAAGATAGAGATATGGATAAGAAGCAGTCAGTGCCCTGGAGGTAAAGAGTAATTTTTAAAAGAGAATAGTCAAAAAGATGACATCGCTTGACATCTTAACTCCACGCCCAGGATAATGACACATCTCACGGTCTTACCAGATGTTCATGTATGCAGTGTCTCTCAAGTTTTCACACTTGCACCACCTCATAAAGGGCAAAGATCATGTACTGCATCAGCAGGCTGTAGCAGCAGAAGTGACCAAGAGATGCAGGGTCCCTTGATCTGCAACGTTCGTGAACTCGTTTTACCAAATGTTGTACGTGAATTAATCATCACTACTCAAACCCAATAACAGGGGCCAATCTCAAGAGGACCAAGTGCATCGCAGTTGGACGGTACTCATTCCTAAGTACCCTTCTAGATTTTTCTAAGGTTTTTCTTCCTTGGCAAAGTCTTCGTGATTCCTTGCTTTATCCAATAGGTGGAATCCCTTCCTTCCTGGGCCTTCAATATCCTACCTCTGCCATCATGCCTATATGCTTGTATTTTGGGCCAATTCTGCATCCTAAGCTAAGTCCCCAGGACAGGGTATGAGGCTTCATCCTTGACAAGTCTCCAGGACTTATCACACTGACTGGCACACATAGACCCTCTGTAAGGGTCCGTTGAATCAAATTGACTCTGAGTGCAAGAGAGAAGCTCTGGTCACAGGCTATCAAGACTGCTGGATGATGAAGCCTTAAAAAGCCTTCACCTGGCCTTCAGCAAATGCCAATTTGCTTTGGAAAATTCAGTCATCCTGAAAGTCATGGGTCAGCTAAAGGGATACATTTTCTTTGTTGAGCCATCAGACACAGGCAGGCAGGAAGGATCAGAGTATTCAAAAATTAATACACATGCATATGCTTATTTCTATCTATAACATGGGAGTAAAACAGGGAGTGGTCGAAGTGGGGAGATCCTGGACTAGTATCAGCTTTAACTTACTTTGTCAGTATCTGTCTACGCATGAATATGTAACAGTTCCCTCCAATATGTAAGACTATGTTGAACGAATTTAAAAATAATAAATAAATAAATGACAACCAGCTTTCACTAGTCTGGAGTTAACCACCTGGAAGAAATTACATTCCCCACTAATGATAAAAATTAACTGCCTCATTCTTGACCAACTTGTGGTTTCCAGTTACCTAAACTTCTCGCACAAAGCGATGGCCCATCCTATGCAAGTTCCTAATTTAATAGATTGTCTATTGACCAGATAAATCACCCCTTAAACTCTCCTGCTGGGCCTCAGCCCAGATCTCTGGCTTCCTGCAGGGGGCTGATTCATGCCCTATGACACCTGCCAGCAGGGCTCGTGACCTGGTTCCCAGGGAAGGACGGGTCGGCCTAGGAGAGCAAGACAGAGAGGCAGGGCGGAGGCGAGCCCCAAGGCCAGCAGGGAGGGAGGCTTCCCTGGAAGGCAGACGTAAGCGCTGCTCTGCTCTGGGCATACACACCGGCTGTTTACCTGGGAGCCTGGCACTGCGCGTTGCAGGACGTTCTTAGGGAGAGATTGCAGCCTGCATTACTCAGCAGCGGGGAGGCTGAGCCCGAGGCTGAACCTGCCCAAGGAAGCCTGCCGCACCCAGGTTGCACCTTTTACCCCGGGAACTCGCCCGCGGCCAATTCCTATGGCAGCTGCCAAGGGAGGCCGACTGGAAGCTTCCCAGAGCTGATGAAGTTTCTGGGACTAGATTCCATCCTTTCCCCATTGTCTGCTTTTTTAAATTTTCCAGTGCATGCTGGGGTGGGTCCCAAAAAAGGCTTTTCAGAGGGAAGATCGAGGTGGACTTTTGCAAGAATCATGTAACCACTCTCCCTCAGAGGCTGTCTCGCCCCATTTGTTCTTTCTTCCTCAACATTCCAGAGAGATCTCTCGCTTGGCTCTGTGGAAACTCATGCACACTTTCAGGAACCCCGTCAAGGGCTCCTGCTTGCCCTAGTACAACCTCAGCAGGGTGGACACCCCCCCACCTCTGCACTCTTTCCTCCACACTCCAGCTGGGTCCCTCGAGCGACTGGGGAGTGGTGATCACTGTGGCCTCCACTCACAGCAGCCTTACTCTTACACTGTTGACTTTCTTCGAATTTGAAGCAGAGGACTCTGAAAATATAGCTTCACAAACCCTCCCCACCCAGTCCCTCCAATAGAATGTGGCAAAAGCATGCCACACCCTCACCACATTTAGGCTCCAGAGTAGAGGCTGGCTTGCAGTTCCCCAAATATGCCATGCTATTTTTCCCCCACCAAAGAATGACACTTCTAGAGCCAGGCACTGGAAATCCAACCAAGAACTACAATCAGGCCCGGTGTCCTCGGATTCCCCAGGGGGACGAAGCTACTGAACAAGTGACTGGGCCTTTCTCTGGAATGCCCGTCCTCTGCTGTTCCTTACTTGTGAAACCAACTCCCTCTGCCTGCTGAAGACC
>PVKS010027901.1:0-2500 GCA_004027875.1 Aplodontia rufa
AATCTTGGGTACATAATTTGATGAGAGTTTTAGGTTTTATGTCTGGTGTGAGAGAAAGGCCATTCAAATTAGAAAGTAAACATTTTAAAGGGGAGTCGTTTGGGAGGGAAGAAGAGGCCCCCATAATCAAGGAAAGGAAGGAGGAAAAGGGACAGTAACTCCGAGGAGGAACAGTAACTCCGGACCGGAACGGAATGAACGGAGGACCAGTTTGGGTGTCCCCAAAGGGTAAACCGTCCGCAAGGCTCAGTAGAGCGAGGAGGCAGAAAGGATAATCAGGTCGTCACCTGAGGATCCTTCTGCGAGGAGGTCACGGAGCACCTGACGCCAGGCTTTTCGGGAGCTCGGAGGAGGAGAGGGAGTAAAGGAGTAAACTCAGACGAGAGACAGTGAAGGAGGAGAGGGGGTCTGTTCTTCACCTCCATCCCATTAGCTAATGAGTTAAAGGGTGGGTGAGGTTTTTAGGAGTCGTTTGTGGCCATAAAGGCCTATTCATTTGTGGCCATGAAGGCCTAGTCGTTTGTGGCCATGAAGGCCTAGGTGGGATATAGTTTCTCACTGTGGTCAGGCTGAGGGCGGTAACCTCTGGGGGCTAGGAGTCATTTAGGCTGAGGGCGGTAACCTCTTGGGGAATGACTCACCTAGGAGGTAATCGGTGTTGGTTGCTGGGTAGCAAGCGCTCGAGAAGGTGGACGAGGACTAGAGGTTTTGGTCGGGCGAGGGGAGGGGGGTCCTCATTTGTCTTGAGGTTATCCCCATCCGAGTCACGGCACCAATGAAAGGAATAATCCGGCGCACCGAGACCAAAACCAATCGTCGGAGATGGGTTCCCACTTATTGTGGGTGTACAAGAGCATTTATAGGGGATTTTTATGGGGGTTGGGATAGTTAGGAGCAGAGGGCAGATGCTGATTGGTTCTCTGCCCTAAGGACAGTGGTGAAAGTAGGTCATTGGGTATATGTTTGTGCCTGTGGGAAAGTTAGAGCCCGGAAGGTTAGAGCTGGGATGATTAGAGCCAGGAAGATTAGAACAGGGACAGTTAGAACCAGGAAGATTAGAGCCAGGAAGAGAAGTTTGGGAGGTGCCTTGATAACAGAGGGGGTTACACAAACAATCCAATCAATAAATGGGCCTGAGAGCTAAACAGAAATGTCTCAGTAGAGGAACTCAAGCAAGCCATTGAGTACATAAGAAAGTGTTCTAAATCACTAGTGATCAGAGGAAGGCAAATAAAATCTACATTAAAATTTCACTTCACTCCAGTCAGATTGGCAAAGATGAAGAATATAAACAGTAATATGCTGCAGGGGTTGTGGGGAGATAGGAATATTAGCACACTGTTGGTAGAACTGCAGACTGTTACGCCACTCTGGAAAGCAGAGTGGAGACTCTTCAAAAAATTAGGTTTGGATCCACCACACAAACTGGTTATCCCTCTTCTGGATATTTTCCCAGAGGAGTTAGAATCAGCACATTACAGCAACACAGCAAAATCAATGTTCATAGCAGCTCAATTTATAATAGCTAAGTTATGGAATCAATCTAGATGACCCTACCTGGATAAATGGATCCAAAAGCTTTGGATACACACACACACGCACACACACACACACACACACACACACACACACAATGGAGCTCTACTCAGCAATTAGAAATGATATGTAACGTTTGGAGGTAAATGAATGACAGTGGAAGAAATGGTGCTGAGCGAAGTTAGCCAAACCCACAGAATCAAGAGTTGAATGATTTCCCTCATTTGTGGAGTCCAGATCTAAAGCCAGGTTTGGGTGAAAGGTTGTCAAACTCATGTATTGAACCCATTAAAGGTATAGCAGCACATAATCTAGGGGAAACAGAGACATGTAGTGGGGGAGAGAGGAGGAGAGAAATATGGGAATGGGAGAGAAAGGGAATCAACAGTGTAGCATAATCTTTACCCTTGGAGGTCAAATAATGCATATGAAATCATTTAATTCTGGGAAAATTCACAATGTTATATATAATATATCTATGTATAATACCTATATATAATATTACATATATCTTTGTGATTTTTACCAGAATTAAATGATATATGTGTGTGTATATGTATATATATATGTATATGTATACATATATATGTATATATATATAACTGTGATAGGGGCTTAATATAGAAGAATTAAGAGGAGACTGGGGTGTGGGCCATGTGGGGGTATGATTTAGGACCAAATGCATATCATATTGTTACTTTATATGCATTTTTGATTATACAATAACTCAAGTCCTTAATAAAAAAAAACAAAATGTGAAAGTTAAACCCTAGGATGGGAACTTAGAAGGTATGGGACTCATTCAGGAGAGACAAACAGAAATAGAACAGATATAGAAATACGAGACTGGATAAGGATAGAAATTGTGGAGCTGAAGAGGGAGGGAAGGATGCAACCTAATTGACAAGGATTGGATGTCACTGGTGAGGAAAAGGGAGGTCTCTGATTAGTCAAGAGCTTTGAG
>PVKS010027901.1:7500-27014 GCA_004027875.1 Aplodontia rufa
CAGATTGGGTTGCACCTGGCTGTCTTTTCAGGTTTCCCCTGAAAACAGAGATATGAACTTACAATGTTCATTCTGCACCCTCAGAATACAAAGGGTGGTGATATATCCAATCCATAATTGCTCCTTGAAACATGAAGAAAAACACTTTTCTCCCTTCAATATTGTAGAGATTAATGTGCTTTTTAAAGAAGGGAATCTAAAATTTGAATTGAGGCATGTAAGTTAAAGCTGCCCAAGGCAGCTTTAAATTATGTAATTCACACTTATGCCAGATGCTGCTGGAGGAATTCCTTGGTTTCTCATTAACATGGAGCAGTCCCCTTAGACTTCACACATAGTGGCCACTCACAAGCACATGCACATTCATGCAAATGCTAGGAACAAGATCAACTGCATGCTTCCAACTGTACAAGTTCCAACAGAGGAGCTTCAAGAAGCCAATCCATTTTATGAAGATGAGCTGCCATTAAAAATCTGTCATTCTTTTCCTAGATGTATTTAGCTAAAACCTCAACGTACTTGGAATGAATGTCTTTAACGAACCTGGCGAAGTGTTCTATGATGTCATTTCTGAGTTTGTTCAAAATCCATTTAGAAAGACATTGCTTAGACATGTGCAAAATTATAATCTTTCTTTCCAAAGTAAACCATGATGATGATGAAATGTTACTTTGTATTGACAACTGCTCTAGTGTATAGAATGCTTGGATTTATAGAACCAGAATTTTAATGTTCAAATTAAAATATATATTAGTGTTTAAAAATTACATTTTGTTTGATTTTTTTTCAATTATGAGTAAGTTCCTCTTTGCGCCTTAGTTTATGGATTGATTTTCTATTTTACTTTTATTCATTTATTTTTTCACAATAGTCACTTATTGAGTTTATATATGGTCATATTGAATTCTGATTGGGTTTAACTCTTCAATTGCAGTTCAGAATTAAGTTGGATTTGGCTGGTTGATTTCAATTCTATATTTTCTGTAAAGAGAAAATAAAACCCTTTTTCTTTCTCTTTAGCAAATGAAAACATGAAGCAAAATAGAGACTGAATTATTTTTGTCATAAATATGTATAATACTATACTAAAAGTATTCATTTTTTTATTTAACCAAAATCAATAATGTAAGGCAGTTCAAATCTTGATATTTGTTTGCATTTGTAGCTTGTAGTATCTACCTCTCTATTGTTCAATCTATATTTTTATAACTCATTTGCATTTCTTTCTCCTTGGCTTTATCAAATAAACAAATTTCTATCAATTAAGATAAAAATTGATAGAAAAAAGAGGAAAGAATTTTGCTTTTTTAATAGTAAATATACTGAATACGTGG
The DNA here is from genome assembly GCA_004027875.1 of Aplodontia rufa. NCBI lineage: Eukaryota > Metazoa > Chordata > Mammalia > Rodentia > Aplodontiidae > Aplodontia > Aplodontia rufa. The sequence continues at coordinate 8,835 of PVKS010027901.1, forward strand.
CTTTTGTTGAATGAGTGTGGTACATTCCACAACGTAAAGGAGACTATGCTCTATTATAATGTTATTTTGCTTGGAAGAGAACGTACTCACTGTGAGGGAAGGATGTCATGCAGTTTTTTCTCTTATGGTCCGTGTGCAATCTTGGCTCTGCTTATGATGGTTGTTGAAAGTGACCAAATTGAAAAATATATCCAGTCTTATAATACATAAAATTTATAAAAGTCAAGCAACATAATGAGCAGCGATTAGACTATCCTTTCCAAAAAAAAAAAAAAAAAAAAAAGGGAAGGTATGGAAAGAGAAATTTTAAAAGCACAAAGTCTGAAGTTGAAAGGTGATTTCACATATATTCCAATTCCTCAAGTGAAGTTCTTATTATTTTAAGAACCATTTATAAAAATAGTGATGCTTTTAATCATCATCTTTACCATTATCATCTAATCAATACCTAAATATACACTTCACTATACAAGGGATAAATGTTTCTCTGGTAGCCTTTTTTCTTTTTTAATCTAAATAGCATTGAAATGAGAGACACAGAAGGACATACTGATAAAAATAATGATGCTTCATAAAGAATTGATCAAATATATATTTCCATTCCAGTCGTGTGTGGAGGTTGTATTGGAAAGTAGAACAAGTATTGATTCTTAATATTTTGAACTTTAGAGAAATTTGGATATGCGTCTTATATGGCTAACATTTCCTGAAGAAGTGTTTTAGGTTAATTTTGAAAGAAAAATTTTAGGTGTAGCCAAAGAGGAAAGATTTCTAGATATGAGAGATATGATAAATGGGATAGAATGAAGTTCTGCCTACATGAATTCTTTTGTAGAAATTTGGTTATGAGAAAGATAAAATGCAGCCAGTTTGATACATTAAAAATTTTGAAAACCTATGTAACTTAAAATTACAATGAGGGCATATGAAAAATTATAAGTTTGCAAAGAGATCCCATCATTGAGCAAAATCTTTGGGAAATTTTTTTTTCACATGTCAATAAACCAATTGATTCATTGAGGTGTCTAATTTAGAAACACATCTCTATACTTTAGAAAAATTCCAACAGAGAGGATATTAGTGAAATTTTCCTTAAAGAAATCATCTCATATTACGCAAGTAATTCCTTCTTATATTTTCCTAACATCATTCAAATTTTACTTTTGTAAATTATACTCTTCCTGGAACTATTAAAATAATCTACGAATTCTGATTCTGGTTACAGCTGTCACTTAATCTATTCCTGATAAATTGTCACACTTGTAACTTTGTTCTTTTTCTCAGTTTAAAATTGCACAATGTTAGTGAAATGTTTAGACAAGTAACTTTATGAAGGAAGAAGTGTAGGTTAAAATAAATGTAACATTATATAATTTTGTGTTGTCTCTGCAAATAGTTTAAAAATAAAGGAGAATAAAATTACTCATTTGACATTTCAAAGCAGTGAAATAAGCCTGGATCATACCTATAGTTATCTAGAACTCCCACAGTCTGCCTTGGAAAAAAATCTTTATCTAATAGTTGGAATTCATCATCAGCAGTTACAGCAGCTGTATTCCATAATTTTTTGAAGCACTCTTTTTCTCTCTTAAATTTTATTCTGTTGGAACATAATTTTATAATTCTGTTAATTAGTATGCAGATATATGAAGCTTAGAATATAGGATGGAGAATATTTCATAAAGCAGGGAGCACTGGAATGTGTATAAATGCTAAATATTCTTACAAATGAGAAAGCCTAGTTATTTTCCCAAGAATTTCAAGCATTTGGACAGCTGGTATACATGCATTAAAAATCCAGTTTGGGGCCTGATTTCTAATGCTTAATAGAGATGCTTTCTGATCCATCTACACTGATGACATGGGGTTTCTTTTGGGGGGTCCTTTTGATTATAATAGTGGTTTTAAACTGTGCATATTACTATTTCATACATAATTAAAAATTAGGGATCCTCTCTCTTCTGAATTGCAAAAAGCAACTCAGTGATTTCTGAATATAATGTATAATATGCCTTAAATCTTTAATACCTGCCTTTTCTTAGAGGTAAATATTTATTAATGCAATTCAAATTGGCATTAATTCCATGTCTATAGTATGCACACACCAGCATCAGCACTCTGCAGCTGTACTGTGTGTGGTTTGTATTCAGAGAGAATTGGCCTCCGAGTGTTAGAGAGAATGCATTCAAAGGTGCACCACATATGGTTGTTGATAGTGATAATAAAACAAATCCTATAATTAAATGCAGTCGAAGAGTTAAAGCTAGAAAATCAAATGCATTCTAGTTTCCTTGTGATATGATGCAATCACTATTGCTCCTTAAGAAAAGGATTATAATTTAAATTGCTTTCCCATTTGATTTATTATTCTGAATATAGAGAGATCTCTTTGTATATTTTTGAAAATCTGAAAGGAGAAAGCAGAATAGAAACATCTGGACCACACCATGGATTTTTAGAAGCTATAAGTGATTTTGCCAGAAATTCCCAGGAAAGGATAATGATTGGCAAAGTAAGCAGACCTCGCCCCAGTGTTGTTCTTCCTCTTCCAAAGACTCAGCACAGGAGGGTCGCAACTTTGGTAGGTAAAATCATCCATTCAGAAATTATCCCTGCAGTGCTTCTTCCAGGGTTCCCCATACTTTCACAGAGCAGCACTTTCCAATGCAGAGTGTAGGACCCACAAATATCTCATGAAGTACCATTATTCTTGATGTATTCAGTTCTTTTGCATCACCAAAATGGCCTGGTTGTCATTTTCAACTTGTGAAAGTTAACCTGCATAAGTAGGAAAGAAACAATTCTGAGATGGGAAGCAGGAAAGGTAAAAAAATACTGTCATCACATTTTTCAGAAAGCAAAATCGTGAAATAATATATAAATAACAATGACATGAAATTAGGGTATGTTAGGAGTAGACTATGAATTGAACTTACTCAGATAACAGGAATATTTAGCAAGTTTATATGAGGGTTCAGCATGACATTCCTGGTTGAGGCTGAGTTTTTTTCTGAGGTTGATTTTCATGGTAAGTTCCCATTTTGACAAAATATGTTCTAAATACTGAATTTTTCATTTTGACATTAAATGGTATTAAAAGTTGGTGATTTGTGAGTAATTCTACTAATGAAATGTTTCATAAGCTTATTGTAATATACTCAATAGTAGGAGAAACTATTGTAATTTATGAATACAGTACCATTTACTTTAATATTTCATATCAAAAAATGATTGGTATTTTTTAAAAAGTTGGGGAAAACCAGGTGATATTATCAGAATTTTAGTTTCAGGGAGCATAATTTTTAAGAATGTTTAAATTATGTGTTACAGCTGGTCGGAATATGATTTGGATAATATCTTTCAATCTTGCATACTTATGATAATTGCACAGAAAACCAAATTGTATTAAGGAAATTCCAAATTTTCTAGTATGCACACACTTGGTGCCACCCTGATATTAAAATATCTGGCCAAATTTCCCCTTTACTATGCAATAAATCCATTCTCCCTCAAAGTATATTCTGAATATAAAAATGAAAATAGACATTTATATGCAGTCTGAGCTAGAAAAGGTGCTGATACTGTAATTAATATTATACCATAATATCTTTTTAATCTATCATGCTGCCTTTTGCCCTTTATGCTATGTCAGAAAGGACTGTAATGAATGAGTATATCTGTGGGTATCAGCTCAAATTTGGTGGAAAGTGAGGCAACATGACATTTAATGTGATTAAACCACATACAGATTCAAGTTTATTAGCTTTCACACAATTGAATATATAACCAATGACGATAAAAATGTCAACTATTTTTTAAAAGAAGATTTCTTGATTTTATTTTTAAAGCTCAATTTGAATACAGGCATTTGAATATGTTTAAGAAATAGCATGATTCTCTGATTTTTAATAATTCTAGGGGGGTGACTCACAACAGTAAAATACCGGAATATTCAATGTTTTAGGAGAAAAATGAGGGGTTTATTATTAAATCAGAAAAGAATTGGCATAAATCTAAGTTGAAACAGCTGTTTAGGGGATTAGTGCAGAGTGTCTTTTCAAGTTCTGAGAAGAATTTCTCTTCCTTTCTTACATCAGAAGGGGGCACTAGTGGTCCACTTTTAATAACAACGGAGCATTTCTTTTGTTACGTGACTTTTGATAATAAATAAGAATCGTTTCCTACTTAATGTTGAGGCAATTGTATGAAAAATTAAGATTGTAAATATCTATCGTTAGGTTAAAAGTTAAATAATTAAAAGTTTGTATGCAAATATAATGTTATTTCTCTTTTCATTTAAAGATACAGCACAAAATTAAGAAGTCCTGCTATAGCTCAACTACAGTGCCAACTCATTGCTTGATGCCCATGGTAATGATTATGTGAGGGAATAAGCTAATTTTATACATGCACACAGTTTGGTGAACTGTAGTTTAATCTCTCACCACTCACCAACCGGGAGTCAACACCCACAATAAAAGCACTTTACTCTTTATCTAACTTGTCACATCAGTATTTAGTTTCAATATTACTTGTGACTTAAAATAAATTAACATAATACATTATCCCATGATTTCCGCTTTGATTACATGAATGGCACGTGAGTACACTTAATGGGCTGATTCTACTCCACGTCGCTCCAGGTCTCTATTAAAGATAAACTACAAATACAGCAGTTCTTCTTGTTGGCTGACATCTCTCTATGTGCAGATCATCTGCTTAGATAAACATGACTGGATAATGCGGTATTCTAATCCCATCAATTGAGTAATTGAGGAATTTCAGAGATGTAACAAGAGACGGGAGAATAGTCCTTGATCTAGGTTTGGAAGGCAGGCATGTATGTACTGAGAGAAGGGGAACAGATGAGAGCTGGCAGCCTCTCCATTCACAGACAGTACACTTTTCTGAATTTAGCGAGTCTTCTCCCCTCCCCCCCAGAGCTCGCCATGCAAGTGTTAAGATGTTGAGACATGCATTATGTTTTACATTTTTCGTTAAGTTTTGCAGAAAATCATATGGCTAAGTAGTTACTTGTATTATAATGGGAAAAGGTGTGAGGAAAAACCCTCCAAAAATGAAATCCACTTGTCAGTTCAAATTTGACATGTTTTATTACATAGTGAAACCTGTCATCTACAATTTTAAAGATTTACACCTAAGTTGTGACTGAAAACAGGTAACTGTCCTTTCAAAACAGGTATTTTGAGTATGAAATGAAAATTGTGGTAACTGTGCTTGAAGAGTTATCTATTTTGCTTGCAAAATAAATTGAAAAATTTCAAGAGAGTTTCCTGGCATTTAAAAAATACTGAGAATAACTTAAGAGAACGAGGATTTAGGAAACCTGCTTTTGAACAAGCTTACAAGTTTGCATTTAAATTTTGCCCGGTTAACTCACAATGCTATTAGTACCTATTAGAGAGTATACCTTTCCAAGATTTAATAATGCTAAGCCTAGTACTTATTTAATGATAGAACGTTGGGAATACATTTATATTTGATTGTTTTAATAAAGGAAACAGTATTCTCAGGAGTTAAGACACTTTGGGGATATTAAAAATATTTAATTTAATCTAGAAGAAATTTTTCCCATTAGGAGATAATTTTTTCCTTTTAAAGTTTAAATTATTGTGTTGCATTTCTGAAACATAATAACTCAGTCTAGAATTCTCGTTCTAGGAAAAAATATGGCTAGGAGGAGAGTTTTTAAATTTTTTAAATTTTGCTTTTGTTTTATCAAGATCTCCAAATTTCTTTTGGATCTTTGATTTAAATTTTTTTTCCTCTCATGAACTCTAAAGAGATAGAGAAAGAGAGAGAGAGGGAGGGAGGGAGGGGGAAGGGAGAGGGAGGGAGAGGGAGAGAGAGAAAAGACAGAAAATGAAAAATGGGGAAATGTGAGGAAGGATAGAAGGAAGGAGACAGAAGTATAGAAGAAGTAAAGAAAGAAGAATGATGGAAGAAAGAAGAATGGGAACATCAGAAGGAATGAGAGAAGGAAGGGAATGTCTTGGAGAGGTCCATACATTTTGATGGATTGACATTGGCAGGTTTTTGGTGCTGACTTAGAACAGTGTGATCTTGGCAGCTGCCTTCAGATAGCACATCTCCACTTTCAGAACAACATGATTTAAAGAAACTGTGTGACTCAGAGGATAGTTTTGGCATAGAGTTTGTGAGAAAAGGAAGTTTTGCTTTTGTATTGCTCTTCAAATATAAGAAAAAATTCTGTTTCTGCCAACATAGATAAAAAAGCTATCCAATTATTACAACGCCAGCTTTCTCTTTACAAATATCAAGTGTAATTAAAGCAAAGAGCTAAATATTATAGAGAAAATAAGATGGGAAATGTTGGCTGTTGAAAATTGGCTTGGTATGGGCTTTGTAGATGGATGGCATTTACTAAATTGTACCAACTCTGCTTTACGTTTTTAGACAGCATTAAAGGCTGAATTGTTGATTTTTGCCTGTTCTGCATTAGAGGCAGCCATGAAGAATGTATCATCTGCTCAAATATTTTTCCCACCTGGTAATTTTTTCATCAGCTTCTTCTGCAACTAGACATATTTTGGCTGTGAATAGTCATAGACTAAAAGGTTCTCTTCTTTGAGTGTCTGTGTGTGTGTGTGTGTGTGTGTGTGTGTGTGTGTATTAATTCTGATAGGCTTATTCTGCATTTTTCTGACCTTTGCTTTATGGGCTGTGGGTAATTTGTATGCTCTTTTTACTGGTGTTTTGCTATTACTTAAACGTCTCTGTTTTACTTTAATGCCTATCAAATATTTTCTTATCTTACCCTCAAACAAAATGTCAAATTCTTGGCAGACAAAACATTACACTTCCTTGAGAAAAAGGAAGGTGGTACCCATTTCAGCACTTTGTCTATTTATGTAGCAATGTGTATCATTTAGCCTCCTACAAATACTGATCATCCACCTGCAATGTTACATTGGTAGCCAACACTAGCAGAGAGAGTTGATCATATATGTCGGTGCTTATGTTGATTAATTTCTGTGAATATTTTATATTTTGTTATATATTCCTGGATGCTACTATTACTCCAAATGACCATTAAAAAAGTGGAATTATACAGCTACTGCAAATTTTGTAAAATTACACATATGTACTGAAATGAAAAATTGCCTGGAGATATATTGATTGGGTTAAAGGAAGAAAATCATGTAGAACAGTGTGTACAGCACAGGTGATTCTATTTGTTTAAAATATTTACAACGAAGCATCACAAAAGATAGTAAGGACTCTGTTAATAATGATTATTCCAAAGGAGGAAATTTGGGAGAAAAGTAGAATTCTGTGAGGCTTATTAAAAATAGCAATGGAGTGATAGTGTGGGGTACATCCAGAACCTGAGGAGTTAGCTCTTTCCATCTCATCTTTATTTGATTGCAAAAAGTACTTAAAATATTTTATGAAATCCTCTCCTAGAATCAGAGGAGATAAATGCTACTTAGGGGACAAGAGGAAAATTATAAAATATATTTATTATTAGCAAATAGTTTATCTTACATAATCAACAGTATCTTAATATCCTTTTCTCCTTTTACACCAGTTCAGATTCTGTTCCCTAAACAGGCAATCGACCTTCCCAGAGGTGTTTGGAGACTTTATCTGATTCAGTATTGATGGTATTTGTGACAAGGGGCAAGACCTGTGAGAGAGGGGGGGAAGGATGGGTGGGTGAGCTTGTACCAGATATCTCCGATTATAAAATCCCTGAATAAAATCAAAATAGCTGGTTCTTCGGCAGTTTTTGAAAAGCAATACAGTAAAAGTATTTGTATTCAGGAACAGACAGTAGTGGGAAAAGTAGTTTACAGTGACTGAAATGTGGGAGGTGGGAGTTACTGGCACTGTTTAGTCAAATTAATCAAATTTGCACACTAAGCAAACAGAGATTGCATTTTTAAAATTATCCTAATAATTACACATCTGGTAGAATTTACCTTTTTAAGTTCAGAGAACATCTTTTAATTCAATTTGCTGCTTGGAATTTTGGGGTTCTTATGTAAAAGAGGCTTACATTGTCTCTGATACTTAATTCAATTTAATATTTTTCTGACTTTATAAAGCAGAACTCTTTCTCTCTTTCTTGTTTTGCATCCTTGACCCCATTCTCTAGGTCTCACTTCCCCAGAGACACAGAAAATACTGTATCTTACTAATAGAAGAATTGGAATAGCTTGTTTCTCAGAATTTTCCCACAGTATTCATAGTTCTGTAATTCTGGCTGTTCCCATATTGGTCCTGTGAGTTCTGACAATGTCTGTGGTCACCACTGGGGGTGTTCCATCTTACTCAGCTTTATGTTTCCAGAATTTGTTGGAGAAATTGAACACTTCTCCATTGAATGGACCTGACTTATCTCCTACTCTATGTCACCATCATTGCTCTTCTTCTAAGGAGTAAGATGTGATCTTCGGTGCCTGCAGATTGAAATCCCGTGACTGGCTCCCTCCTCCACTCCCTCCTCCACAAAATATAAAGAGGCATTGTGGTGTTTATTAGGACACGATCCCATTGTAAGTCAAGGAGCCTCTGTGTGAGATGAAATAAATTCTCAGTTCTACACACTGATAGGAGACTTGTAAGTAATGCTCTATAGTAATGTGAAGTATTATAATGCACATTTTGTGTGTTTTTTTAGGTTAAAATAAAATATGTTCATATTTTTTAAAATGTAGAACTGTCTAATAGTTGGAGATGACAGAAATACAGTAGATTATGGGGAAAATAAAACCTGGGATATATGATCCACAAAATAGGGGATCATAAATTAGCTGTGGTTCTTTTAAGTTCATTGTTTATTATTACATAGTATACTCCCTAGGAAAAATATTTATTAACTGAAATATTAGTAATTTCATAATTTGAGCTATAGTTTGTGATAATTTCCATAATGACTGTTTTGTTCATTTTATTCTTTCTTATTAGATTAAAATGGTCTTTTGAAAAATTTTAGTTCTTTATTGATCTTTATTTTACCCATAACTCCTAACATTTGGTAGATTACTAAAATATACTCTTTTGAATAAACTGTGCTTAAATATATATTATATTACATTATTTTCCTATAGTTTATGAGTTGTGACAAATGTTTTTTTCCTTCTACAATAGCGTTACATTTATGGGCTGGAGCAGTGCTCAGCGGTTAAGGTGATTGCCTGGCATGCACGAGGACGTGAGCTCAAACCCCAGCACCATGTACACAACGAAGTGTTTGAGCAAAGGAAGTCACATGAAAAACTAAATAAAAATTGGTTCTCTTTCTCTCTCTCTCTCTCTCACTCACTGTCCCTTTCTCTTAAAAAAAATTACATTTATGTCCATGATCTTTGACTTTGAGCTCACTTCCTGTTATATACAAAAATTAGTTCAAAAAGAACAAAAACATAAAATCTAAAACTAGAAAACACCTAAAAGAAAACAGAGAAGAAAGTCCTATACAAAGATTTCCTAGGAGGTAGCAAGAAATACTTTTAATGGGGGCTGGAGCAGCGGCTCAGCAGTTACAGCGCTTGTCTGGAATGCCCAAGTACACAGGTTCAAACCCCAGCACCCATGTACACAACTAAGTGTCAGAGCAACGAAGGCCATGTGAAAAACTCAATAAAAATTGATTCTCTCTGTCTCTTTCTCTCTCACTCACTATCCTTCTATCTTAAAAAAAAGAAATATTCTTAATGAAAGCATTGATAAATTGAACATCATCAAATTAAAGTAGCTTTGTCCCTCAAAAGTCACCACTGAGAAAATTAGAAGGATAGTCATGCATAAACATTTGAAATATGTGCATCCAACAAGGAGCTTACACCTAGAATATACAAAGAGCTTTTACACCTCAATAATAAAACAAATAATTAAAAAGGAGGAAAATGTTTAAGAAGATACTATGTTAAAGAAGATAATACAAACTGCCAATAAATACATAAAAGAGCCTTAAAATCATTAGTCATCAGAAAATGCATAATAAATCCATACTGGAATACTATCATGCACCCACCGGGATAGGCAAAGTTAAAGACTGACAACACCAGTGTGGGAGAAGCTGTAGAACAACTGAGGCTTAACACATGGCTGGTATGTGTGCAAAATTGTATAGCAAATTTGGAAAAAATATGTGATTTCTTATAAAGTTAAATGTGCTTTTCTATGCAATCCTGCCATTTTTCTCTTAGCTATTATACAGAAAAAAAAACCTGTGTTTATAAAAAAATGCATAAATATTCATATTAACTTGATTAACAAAAGTCAGGAATTGGAAGCAATATAAATGATTATCCACAGAATAGCTACTAAGTACAAAATATTCAGTGAATACTACCAAATACTGGTACTATCTCTTTCTCCATTTGTTATTACTCTGTCACCATAAAATCTGACAAAATCATTCATGATTCAGCTAGATGTTATTTCATTAACTATAGGGATTGTGGCATTTGATCAGACAGAGAGGAAGAGGGGATAAATTGGAAAAATTAGGAAAACATGGCATTCTTTATAGTTTATTTTTAACATAATTATTCAGTGTGGATTTAATTTTCCAAGAAAATTTTTTATGAATTCATGTCACTAGAATTAAATATCAGATTATAATCTACCATGATCCCATAGTAGGTCCCCCCAAAATTATTTCCATCAGATGCAATGGAATGATTAATGGGATTACTTTTAAAATATAATAATGCTAAGATGACATAAAACAATAGCTACATACATATTTATTTGTACCAACAATACTTGCAGAGAGGTGGAAATAAGCAATTTATTGATAATTTATTAGATTAAAAATGAGGTTTTTGGAAAACTGTCTTGATCAATAGCTGTTTCTTGTTCTCTTGGTTTAAATTCTATTGGATAAAACTAGCCATAATTTCTCAAAGATGCCTTCAAAATTTATTTATGCTGAATGCTTGTATTATTGTACACACTCTATTTGGTCTCTCAGCCTCCCATGCTCTTCCAAATGTGTCAACAAAATAAACCCAGAAAGAGAACACAGGAAATATTCCTTGTCTGAACTCATTGTCTCACAGAAAATTGTAACCAAGTCATTGTTTTCTGTTTCAGAATTTCTTACAAAGATATATTCATTGTGTAAAATTGTTGCTTCATGATTTTGAACTTAAGACAAAAAGCAACTTTCAATTCTTGATTATAGCTTCTCAAAATATACAGTATAATTAATGTTGAAAGAGTGATTATGTTCTAAGTCCTTGTTTCACACCCATTCAAATTTTCTCTTGCTTTTAACTTTTAAATGTTAGTCACATTTTCAGAACAAAGGTGAATTTTGTGGAAGACAGTGAGAAATAAAGGGCAGATGTGTTATAATCATTATTAATGCATATGAGAATATTTGACATACATTATATTTAGGTTTAAATTTTCCACATCTGAAATGTCTCATTCATTGATATTTAACTATCCAGGGAGGTGTTCTCTGTTCATTTTAGCTAAGTACTTTCCCTCCACCCACTTTTCTCTGTGTGTCAGTATACACAGTTTATTTCTGTCATATACATTGTCCCACATTATTTGCTTGATAACATAGGTCCCTCTCTTTGGAAAATTAGCCCTGTAAAGCAGTGTGTTGAAAGAGTAAGTGGAGGAAAAAATAAAAACAAGCCATTATATTTCATAAGTTTTAAAAAAGGTCAAGTACAATTTGAGGTAATTGATGATGAATTTTCAGTTAAAAATAAAAAAATACAGGTGAGTCAAATATTTTTCTCATCATCTTTGTTTAAAAATGTTTTGTGACAAAAGTTCTTTTGAAATAACTTGAAAAAATTAAATAGTGTTTTGAGACTCTATTCAAGTTGTAGAATAGTTGTATTCTAAGTGTGGCAAACTGTGTTGTAGTAGTTTTTGCTCATGTTAATATATATATATATATATATATATATATATATATATATATATATAATTTGTGTCTAATTATGGTCAAATATTGGTGTGGTTTAAGGAAGTAAGTTTAACCAAGGTCATTGTTCAAGATAATGGATTCAAAAACATTTAATTTCTTTAAGAGATAGGACTTAGTCTGTTTTGTTCACTGCTGTGTTAGAATTCCTATAATAGTTTCTGACATTGTTTCAGGTTAAGTGAACATTGGTGATTAATTTTACACCTAATGATTACATTAACAGACAGCAGCTCCATGGGTATCACTGGAGTGGTAGTCATGACATCTAAGCTAGAACTTAGGTGATGCACTGGGATAATTTTCAGAGATCAGGCACTAGACAAGCAAAATATGAGCTGAGGTGCATATGTTTCCCAATTTAGGGAGAATTAGGAGAGCATAAATCCAGACTGATAACTAAGAAGTCAAAGTTAGTTTGAAAATTGTGATTGAGAAAGGTAAAGGTCTGAATTCAGGAAATGCAGGTTTCTGATTTAGATACCAGCAACCAGAAGATGTTAAGAAACATGAAGTTGATTCTGAAATATTATTTATTTTATTGAAGAGCCATATACCCGTTATATGATAAGGACATGTTTGTAAATAAAATATCTGTAGACAAATAGATAAAATGAGGGATCTGGTCAAGAGCAGGTGAAAAGTAATTTTTTTTTTTTAAAAAGAGAGGGACAGTGAGAGAAAGAGAGAATGAAAGAACCAGTTTTATTTAGTTTTCATTTGATTTTCATTGCTCTGATACATCTTTGTGTGCATGGTGCTGGCGTATGAAATCGTGTCCCTGAGCATGTGAGGCAAGCGCTGAAATGGCAAATTCTTGAAGGTGAGTTTTATCAAAGTGGCTTTTATCAGTTAGGCAAAGATAGTGCAATAATTGGCTGGAGTAGTCAAGTAGCAGAAAAATTATTGGATGCTCTTTTACTTAGATGCATTCATGTTAAAATGACTCATGTTTTCTTGTCATCTGTGATACTTCTTAAGAGTGAATAATTGCTTAAAAATGAATGTAAGAACAATTAGAATTATTAAAAATCTCAGGTCAATTAAAATTTGTTTTAGAGTTCTCAAGTAGTTTTTATAATTTTGAGTTCACTGGGGAGGAGTCAGTGACAGAAGAGATAAGTGGTATTGTTGGAAGTGGAAGCCATAGAGAAGAGGTGTCTATTGGTTGCTCTGCTGAAGGGGATGAGCTACCAGTGACCAGTGACTGATGCTGTCTCTTGTAGTTCTCTCATTCACTCACTGTGTTTCCTGTGGTTATATTCCAAATGAACTTCTTGGTCTTAACTCTCACCTAAAGTCTGCCCTGGAGTTGGGGTAGGAATTAACACTAATTTTTTAAGAGGAAAGAAAAAAATCAATGTTGAAATGTCTTCTAGACCCAATGCACATTCCTGATTTCTTCCTTTCCTTTTTCTTCTACTCAGGGATTGAACCCAACCCCTGAGCCACATTCCCAGTCCTTTTTTTTTTTTAATTTTTTTTATTTTGAGGTAGGGTCTTGCTAAGTTGTGTAGGGCCTCACTAAATTGCTGAGGCTGACTTTGAACTTACAATCCTCCAGCCTCAGTCTCCTGAGCTGCTGAGATGACAGGCTTGTTCCACCACACCTAGCACATCCCTAATCTTCTAAGATCAAGGTTTTATATTGATAATGCACTATCTGAGCACCATTCCAAATGCTGACATGATGCATAAGAAGTTATCCATTATGATCATGATCACTGAAGACTTCTCAGTCTGCTTAACTTTATGTGTGCTCAAATAAGAGTTTTAGCAATAAGAAATATTCTTCATTTTAGAAGTGTAAGCATTGTACCTTGTGATTTAAATTAGATGAAATTCAGGGAGGCAGACTTTAATTTCTCTTTCTTTCTCTCTCTCACTCTATTTTTTTCTTTATTTTCCTTTGTTTGTTTTTCTTTCTCTCATTTTTTTTCAGTACTGGGGATTGATCCCAAGGTCATTTAACTACTGAGTCACATCCCAAACCCTCCTAATTTTTAAATTTGAGACATTCTTGCTATGTTGCTTAGGGCTTTGCTGAGTTGCTGAAGCTGGACTCAGCCTTGTGATCCTCCTCAGACTCCTGAGTAACTAGGATTAGAAGTGTATAAAGTTGTTTCTCTCTTTCTCTGTCTCTCTCACTATCCCTCTCTCTTTATTAAAAAAAACTGATGTATTTTCACTTTTTCAAAATTATTTTGGTGATTTTTTTAATGTCACCCAATGTAACAATATATAGATTTCTTACTTTCCCTTTCAAAACACTGTATAACCATTTTATGATAAGTTCATATGGGGACAAAAGGTATAATTTATGAAGATTAAAAATTGGAAGTCCTAATAAAAGTGTGCACATTTCCAGAATCTTCTATTTTGATTGGTTCAGCATTGTCTTACATAACAAAGGGATTCATTAGTCCACTTTCAAATATGCATACATTTTGACAGAGTTGCTTAAATGTGATCCCTGCCCAGCGTCACCCTTGCTTCCCCCACTCCTTGACCTCATGACTCCTCTGTAGTTCCCCCAAGTTACAGATATAAATGTCCTTATACATATATTTCAAAAATTGACATTACTGGTATAATAAGTATGCCTGGGTATACTTGGGGTTCTCATGGGAGTCAAGTGAACTCTACAGAATTGAATGCCGCCTTTTTCACTCCCTCTTCTCCCACCCTTTCTCCTACTCTACTCCTTCATATCTATAGTCCCCACAGCTTATGAGTTACTTCAGATATGGTGGATCTATTAAATAAGTGGATAATTTTCATCTTATCTTAGGTTTTACTCTAACTTTCACATATAACAGAAAGCATTTGACCCTTAAATTTCTGGGTTTGGCTTGCTTCACTCAGCATGATTTTTTCCATTTCTATCCATTTACCTGGAAGAGCCATGATATCATTTTTTTCTAAGAGCTAAGTAGAAGTCCAATGTATAGACGTACCACAGTTTTTGGACCCTTTCATCCAGTGAGGGGAATCTAGGTTGCTTCCATAATTTCACTATTGTAAACTGAGCTGCTATAAACATTGATGTAGCTGTATCTCTGTAATAAGCTGATTCTAGTTCTTCTGGGAAAATACCCAGGAGTGGGATAGATGGGTCGTATGGTGGATCCATCCCTAATTGTTCGAGGAGTGTCCACACTGCTTTCTAGAGTGGCTGTACAAGTTTGCAGTTCCACCAGCTGTATGTTAGTGTTCTTTTCTCCCCACAACCCCTCCAGTATCTGTTATTGCTCATTTTCTACATTTATGCTATTCTGACTAGAGTAAGGTGGAATCTCAGTGCAGTTTTGATTTGTATTTCTCTGTTTGCTAGTAATGCAGAACACTTTCTCATGTCTCTTTTGGCTTTTTGAACTTCCTCTGTTGAGAAGTTTCTGTCTAGTTCCACGACCCATTTATTGATTGGGGTGTTTGTGTTTTTGGTGTTATTTTTTGAGTTCTTTGTATATTTTGGATATTAGGCCCTATCAGAGAGGTAGCAGGCAATGATTTTCTCCCATTCTCTCTTGACACTCTTGACTAATTCCTTGGCTATGTAGAAGTTTTTCAGTTTAGTGGCATCCACTCATTAATTCTTGGTTTTAATTTTTGTACAATGGGAGTCTTAAGGAAGAAAGTGCCTATGCCAATAAATAGAGTGTTAATTATTTTTTTTCTTCTAATAATTGTATGGTTGCTAGTTTAATTCCTAGTTCTTTTATACATTTCATTTGAATTTTGTGCAAGGTGAGAGATAAGGATCTAATTTCAACTGTTTGCATATGGCTATTCAGTTTGTCCTGCTCTATTTGTTGAACAGGCTGTCTATCTTACCTCCAAGCTATATTTTTGTACCCTTTGTGGAATATCAGATGGTTAGAGATTTGTGGGTTAGTCTCAGTGTCTTCTATCCTATTCTACTGGTCTTCCTACCTATTATGATACCAACATCATGCTATTTTATTTTTATTACTACAGCTCTATAGTATAATTTCAGGTCAGGTATTTATATCCCTCTTATCTTTACCTTTCTCTCTCTCTCTCTCTCTCTCTCTCTCTCTGTCTCTCTCTTTTGCTTAGTAGTGCTTTGGCTATTCTGTTTTTTTTAAAGTTCCAAATGAATTTGAGAATTGATTTTTCTATATCTGTGAATACAAGATACATTGATATCTTGATGGACATTGCATTGAATCTGTATAGCACTTTTGGCAGATGGGCCATTTTAACTATATCAATTCTGCCTAAACAAAAACATGGGATGTCTTTCCATCTTCTCAGGTCTTCTTCAATTTCTTTCTCCAGTGATTAATAGTTTTCATTGTAGAGGTCTTTTAATTCCTCTGTTAGATTAATTCCCAAGTATTTTATTCTTTTTGAGGTTATTGTGAATGAGATGGATTTCCTGGTTTCTTCTTCTTCAAAGTTGCTGTTTGAGTAAAGGAAAGTAATTGATTTATGGGTGTGATCTTGTATCCTGCCACTTTGCTGAATTCATTTATAAGTTCTAGAAGTCTTCTGATAGAGTTTTTGCGTCTTCTAGGTATAGGATAATATTGTTGGTAAATAGAGATAGTTTAACTTCCTCCTTTGCTATTCAACTTCCTTTGATTTCCTTCTCTTGTCTGATAGCTCTGGCTAAGGTTTCAAGGATTAAATTGAATAAGAGTGGTGAGAATGGACAGCCTTGTCTTGTTCCTGTGTTTAGTGGGAATGCTTTCAGTTTTTCTCCATCAAGTATAATGTTGGCTGTGGGTTTATCATAAGTGGTCTTGACAAAATTAATGTGTAAATTTCTTTGATCCCTATCTTCTCCAGAGTTTTGAGCATAAATGGGTGTTGGATTTTGTCAAAAGCTTTTTCTGCATCAATTGAGATGAGCATATGGTTATTGTCTTTAATTCTGTTTAAGTGGTGAATTACATTTATTGATTTGTGTATGTTAAACCAGAGTTGCATGCCTGGAATGAACCCCACTTGATCGTGATATATTATCATTTTGATGTGTTTTTGGATGCAGTTTGTTAAGATTTTGTTAAGGATTTTTGCAACTATGCTCATCAGGAATATTGGTGTGTAGTTTTCTTTTCTTAATGTCCTTTTTTTTTGAGGGGGGTTGGTATCAGGGTAATGGTTGGCTCATAAAAAGTGTTTGGGAGGGTTCTACCACTTTTAATTTCATTAAATAGTTTACTTAGAGTTGTTAACTCTTCTTTAAAGGTCTAGTAGAACTCAGCTGAGAGTCCATCCAGTCCTGAACTTTCCTTTTTAGAAGTCCTTTGATTGCTGTTTCAATTTTGCTACCTGATATTTGTTTGTTGCACTGCACAATATCCTCATTCATCAGTTTGGGAGTATTATATATGTTTAGGTATGTATCCATGTCCTTGATTCTCTACCTTGGAGAATAGTTTTTCAATGTAGTTTCTGATAATCCTCTGGATTTCAAATGAGTCTTTGGTGATGTCTCCATTTTCATTTATGATTTTGTTGATTTGATTCATTTCACTCTTTCGTTTCATAAGGTTCTCTAGGGTCTGTCAATTTTATTTATTTTTTCAAAGAACCAACTCTTTGCTTTGTTGGTTCTCTGTATTGTTTTGTTCTCAATTTCATTGATTTCAGCTCTGATTTGGTTATTTCCTGTCTTTTTTTTGAAATATTTCTAAAAGAAAAAAGGATTAGTTCTTTTTATATATGTAACACAAGTTTTCCCAGTTTCCATTGGATTATAGGTGCTAAAGAGAATAATAATGATAAGCAATAATGTTTATTGCTCAAATAACAATGTTTTTTAGTCCCCACTTATCAATATAGAGACCCTCAAGCCTTCTGCACAGTTCCCTTTCCCAGGTATTTCTTGAAGTCTTCAGGGACTGTGCCAACTACAATCTTGAACAAGTCTCTTTCCCTGAGTACAGCTGCAGCTCCCCTAGGCACTTCCATCTCTTGCCAGATGGTGCTCTCTGCTGGGTATTTCCACCTGTGTTCTCTAGCACAGCTAAAACTGAAGGATGAGTGGGGGTGAAGTAAGGGGTGATAATATCCTTTCCTTGAGTTAGATCCACTATTAGAAGGGTCTAAAAGTAGCAGTGCTTTTAATGAAACAGTTCTTTTAGATGTTCATTTTAGCCTATCTACACACTGCAAGAAATCAGGCATAAATCCAATGGGAATTATCTGTGCTAGGAGGCAAATTCAGTCAACATAAAATTCTCACTATTTGTCAATGCCAC